>KK115236.1:9453-51322 GCA_000611955.2 Stegodyphus mimosarum | reverse complement strand
TCTAGCAGGTACCCAATGAGATACATTCCGCAGGAGAATAAGAGGAAGAATGGCCTTTCTTGTTTACATTAGCTGTATATAAGTCACGTGATCTCTGAGGTCATCTGCATTGTTTGTTTACAAAAACTATACATAAGTTAGGCGATCTTTGAGGTCATCGGAATGTATCTTCCTCTAGACGGTTTGGTATAGTAACTTTCTTTTTTGTTTCAGTTCAAATTCTGTTACTAGATTTACCTCTATTTAATTTTTTATATTTCCTCGTTTTCTGTAAAGAAAGAGATAATCTCTCTAAACGTGCGGTTTGATAGACTGTTATAGTTTATGATTGCGAGTTTTCTTGCAGTATTAAATTCCATGTAAATAACATACGTAGCTTTTTTAAATTTATTTGCCTCAAAATATTACTATTTTTATCTCAATTAATATAACATGTAAAAATTTATCAGTTGATGTCAAATTTTTCAATAATTCATGCCTTTGGGTTCTAAATTTGGAAATAAACCTCAGTTCCTTTTAAAAGTTTTTTAAAAAAATTTCCATAGGTAACTTAGCACTTCTTTTAATGTTCACATGAGGCAAGTTCACTTGCCTCCCTCTAGTTCTGACTTTGATACGATTTTGTCATTCATCGCCCAGAAAATTTGTTACCTTACACTTCCATGTATACTCTTGACACCATTTTCATACAAAATTACGGTCTTCAATCTGATCCCTCCATATATGAACAGAATATAACATGCAAAATTAGAATAACAAAGAAGTATTTTCATGTTTTCTTAATATAGGAGCATGATTAAAGTCCTAATCTAACAGTTAACATTTATTTCAAGCCGTTTTATTACACATTAGCAAAATTATAACAAAAACAATACCATCATATATTTTAGACTATTCTTAAACAGATATGAGATTTTATAGTTAGTTATTTTAATAGTAAAGTGAGTTTTACATGCACTGGAAACTATAAATTTATCCGAAATTAGTTTTTGTTAAATTTAGGAGCAATGTAAAACAGCATAATCCAAAAACAACAAAATTAGTTATTGAAATTCATATTTACAGCAAAATCATCATAATATTAGTATAAAGCAGCATACTAAACAAAAATAAAATAATTTCGTGCTTAAAAGACAAGTTTCAAAATGTCAGAAAAAACCTTGTTTCTTAATAGATCGCGAGAAAAATGCTCACCTTAGTTATTCTTAAAAGACAATGGATTTAAACTCTTAAGTAACTGAAACCATTCTTCCGTCACTTTACGTAATCTGTCAAAAGCTATCCAAATGCCTGAGTTTGCCATTTTTCATTTGGCTTCCTCTTCTTCCAATCAGATTTGGAGCTACTGGGAGAGGGAGAATTAATTAGTCATAAATGCGGCTTTTATGTCACTATTATACAGTCTGCATTCGCTTTAAACTCACTTCCGTTTGTCGGCTAGGAAGAAATTACAGCTGATATTTATATAAAAATGCTATTGTCGCGAGATTTGCTTAGTGAGATAAACCGTATTTGCTTTTCTGAGCCATTACTAAGATAAAAATATGATGCAGCAGAATCTTTATTTTTTTTCTTCCTATCTATAGCTCGCAATCACTTGTCACTTTCCAATACTTTAGTAAAAGGTCAAGCAACATTCAAGAAACTTTTGCCGTTCGAAAAACAAATGTATGAGGACTAATTAAAAATGTTTAAGGTTATCGCTATTTTCCTTTCCTGGTATTAGATGCGGCAATTTTGAATTTGACTTTCTGAAGGCCGTTCATCAAAATTTCTAAATCTACAGCTGAAACTCCGCGTTTAATAACAATAAGTGGGAGAACCCAGTACTTTTGACAAAGAGATTGCGAAAGGTATATTTGCGGAAATACAGCTGAAATGTGTGATTGACCTTGAAACCTTGAAACTTAGAACCTTGGCGTCAAACCTTGAAATAGGGATAAGGGAAACCAAACCTAAAATATAGGCGTACAGTAAGCGTACAGTTGTTAAATATTTAAACTTGCAGCAGTATTTTTATGCTACAGCCGTTTCGAAGGTGACAAATAACTTGCACGTGGTAGACAGAGCACAAGCTAACAGACCCTCAGCTACGGTTACAAATATTACTACTGCCAGGGATGCAGATCCATTGGAAATCCTCACAACCCCCATACAATCCTAGCGTAGTGCCCTGTGATTTCTTTCCATTCTTTCGTTCCAATGAAAAGACAGCTTCTTGAATAGAACTATCTCCGAATCACGAAATGTAAAACTCCATGACCACAATGTGAGAAGGAATGTCATTTCTATTACATCAGCTTAAATCATTAACGCTCCGTGAACTACGTCATTTGATATCGGGCTCTAAAAGGGAAGAGAAAAAGAATGTAGAGGCAATAGAGTTATCTGACTATGAATAAAAGAAATAATTTTCAAAATTTTCAATTAGAGTGCATATAAAATTTAACTTTTAATAGGTACTGTAATTGAAACTGTTTACATGCTGCTCTGAACATTTATTGAAAGTAAAATCTGATATCTCCTGTTCAATTGAATATTGTGCATAAGAGCTTTTGATCATTGAAAGACCCAACAGAACTTGAAAGTTTGGTATCAGAAAGACCAATATATCAAATGTTTTATTACTGATAATAAAGTATCATGCACAAAAACAATGACTAAGAAACGGTTATTAAGAATACAGAAAATTAAATAAATAATGAAAGAGATTTTAAGATAAACTATCTCGTTTTAAAAAAAATTAAATAAGGGAATGCTAACATTATTTTATCTCAATGTAAATAAAGAAGTCTATTGGAAAGTGTAATAAATATTTGACTACAAAATAAAGCATCTTTAGTCTTTTCAATTTTAAATTCACACACATAAAAATCTGGTCTTAATTCAGTTTAGAGTTTTACAGGATAGGATACAACTTTTCCTGGCAATCGTGTTATTAGCATAATTTATGCAGTGAGATACATAATCACACCTAATTCTCCCTTTTGCGTCATTGTATTTCAGAAAAGAATACATGAATTTCTATTATCTAGAATGTTTTCTTTCATGAACAAAAGCATTTGTACAATATGATCGATAGCTCAAAATGCGTAAAGATTGCTTTTCTATTCTGTCTTGCAAAATAAGAATGATACAGAGAATACTAATTAGAGCTTCAGAAAAATGCAGTGCAGAGATTTTAGTGTTTTACTTCTTTGTTCTAAACATCTGAACCAAACAGCTTTCTTTTTTGAGCTTTGAAAGCTTGCATTATAGGTACATTATACGATAAAATGCAACGCCATAGAAAGTTTTTCTGTTATGTGTAGTATGTACTTTTGTTTCGCTGTGTTTTAATTCAAGTAGTTTTCAGTAGGTTATTGTATAAGTAAAATGCAGGATCTTTGAAGATTGTGCAAATTAGCAAGTGTTAGTTTAACATAATTGTTTTTCTTTACAATCTGTCAAGTTAATTTTAAATTAATTTTATGGAAATTTTAATGGTATATATACCTATATACCTTTATAACTTTGTGAATTCCTAAAATAATAACAAAATTATTCTGCTTTATACTTTTGATAATATTATTTCATGCAAGCTCAATAATTAAACATTGATTTTTTTTAACAATTTAAGGGAACTTTACTGTCTAATGAATTGATGGTGTAGCATCTTTAACGGGATTATATAATTCTTAAGTAGTTCAACCCTTATCCTTGACGTAAATGAGTTTCACTATCAGCTTAACTACTTTCCGGAAACACCCAAACACAAGTTACTCATTTATTTTACCCCATCAAGTGAGAGGACTAAAATAATAATATTATAAAACAAAGTTACTTTGACATGTCACTGAACCCAAAACTAGCCTTTAAATGTCTTGTAGTTACAATATCTAAATACTTTATAAAAGAGGCTACAAAGTCAAGGATCGACTCATAACAGCTTCTCAAACTTCCGACTTACTATTTAAGTACGCCTTGAGCTTCTACCCTTAGGCGAAGCAGCAACTATGCGTGAAGTGACAAGCTGGAAGGATAAGTCGCCAACGTTAATATGATTACTCATACGATTAAGAGTTATTTCCCTAAATTTATACTTCCTTGTTGTTTCCTACTCAAATCTGCACACTCTCGAGCCCATGACGAAATGAGGTAATAGGAAATATACAAATTAAAATCAAATTCATTGGGAAAACGCAAATAAAATGCCACAATGTCATCGACTCACCCTTTATGTTAAATTTATTGTATTTACGAGTCTTCAACTGTTGCTGAACTGAGTGTGAGGAAAAGTCATAACACCAAAAATGCAAAACATTAACTTTATTTTTCTCACAGATAGTGAGTCAACCTAAAATCACTTAATACAAAATTTAAGAAAGCTACTCGCTGAGGGCGAACGTACAACTATACTGCTGGCCACTGTAAATGCAACACCCTGAAGGAAGCATGCAAATAACATGAAATTTACAACATGCATTAGCGGAGGTGAGATATGCAAATGATTAGAATTTCAACGCAGATGTACATCATGAGCGCCTGTGGCGCCACTTCAAAGCGCTATTTGAGGCTTGGAGGTTTCGACGATTTCAAGTTCGGCAATTGTGTTTTTCTTGTGGTTTTTCAAAAAAATGATCAAGTATGCCTCGTACTAAACAGCGATCAGCGTTTGATCAAGTATCCGAGTTCGGCAGAGGAAAGAAAGTGGCCTACCGAGAGTGTGGATTATCTTTCAGGGAAATCGGTAGTCGTGTTGGACGAAACCAAACAACTGTAATGCGGATATGTGACCGTTTGATGCAAGAGGGGACAGACCAACGTGTTCGATCGCATCCACCTCAGTGCACCACTTCACGTGATGACAGGAACACTGTGCGCATGGCAGTGAGGGATCGCTCAGTCACATCACGAACTATAGCACAGCATATTCAGTCTGTACCGCATCATCCAGTGTTTCTGCGTACCATTCGACGCCAATTACAGCAGAGTGGTCTGTTCGCAAGACGTCCATTGCTTCGTCTACCCTTGACGCCGAACCATAGACGTCTCCGCCGCCAATGGTGAGATGAAAGAAGGATGTGGACGGCAGAATGGAATGAATTTGTTTTTACTGACGAGTCACGCTTCTGTCTGCAACACCACGATGGTCGGATTCGAGTCTGGAGACACCGTGCACAGAGGATGCTGAACAGCTGCATTATGTACCGCCACACTGGTCCTGCACCGGTTAATATGGTATATTGGATATCACTCTCGCACTCCTCTAGTACGCATTGACGGTACTTTAAACAACCAGCGCTACATCTCCGAGGTGTTGGAGCCAGTTGTTTTTCCTTACATTCAGGGCTTTCTCACAGCCATATTTCAACAGGATAATGCGCGACCACATGTGGCATGCATTGTCCTAGGCTTCTTCTTCAATCGCCAGATTGAATTGCTACCCTGGCCGGCTCGCTCTCCGGATCTTTCGCCGATAGAAAACATGTGGTCCGTGGTTGCTGAACGATTGACCCAGATTACATCCCAAGCTGCCACACCAGATCGACTTTGGCAGCATGTGGAAGTTGCTTGGTCTGCTGTACCCCAAGATGACATCCAAAGTCTCTTTGAATCAATGCCGAGGCGTGTGGCAGCGGTGATCTCCAATAATGGCGGCTACTCTGGCTACTGATTCTGGAAGGAACCACACTTCACAGAACTCTATAAATTTAATCATTTGATACTTAGTCAACAGGTTATCTACTAAAGAAATTTTGTTGTGATATTTCTTTTCTTTCTTGGTGTTGCGATTTGGGTGGCCAGCAGTGCATTTATTTGGTTTTAATACCAGTGATCCTACTCGAAGCTACAATATCCACTAGATCGGACAACTCTACTTAGTTATAAAAACCTTGGCGAATATCAGATCTTTCGCGTTCAATATAATTAACTGCTTCCTTTCTAACAGAGAAGCAGATGTCGGCAGCAACAATGAAATCTCTATTACATATTAAGCTAATTACGATACCTCTTTTCAATTTTATCTACGTTGTTTTCTATGAAATCCGAATAAAACTCTAGATTGAGAAAGTAAGACACGAAGGAAGGCATAAAGGAAATACTCAAAATAAATCTTAACTATTAAATTTCAATGAAACGTCCTAATCTTAAAATAAAATTTTGAACTTGCATCAAGTTGGAACATTGCAAAAGCTTGAAAATATTGTTTTTTATTTTCAGAAATTAAGTTGTTCTTAAAATTGTTCAGAATACACTATCCTGATTATCATGCAGCTCTCGAAGACTATATATCCGTAGGAAGAAATAACTCCGTCAGGAAACGTTTTCAGGAAAATGTATTTGGTATTTTCTTTACAAGTAAGGAAAATATTAAGATTTCAATCTAGTAATAGATTCACTGGGAAAAATATAGCATTGAACTAGTATTGCTTCACAGGATATCGATCAGTAACGCGTATACAAAAATCCTACTTAATTATATGATTTATTCATCCTACTTCTACGAAATGTAAAAAATTGAGATTTTGTTTTACTTATTTACATCGTTTTACTATTTTTTAGTTGTGCCACAAACTTCTCAGCCTATTATTTTTTCTGTATTTAGAATTTAAAGAATCTTACAAAAAATTTATTTTCCTAATTTGATTGGCTTAAAATTCAATTATTACTAAGCATTGCATATAAATAATTTCTCTTTAAGCAAAAGTTCTAACATTTCTTTTTTTCTTCACAATACTGGCAGAAACCAACAAAAACTTTTCCTAAGTAACAGGATCTGTGGTGGGATATGTTTATTTGCTTAAATTTTATCACTAAGACTGATGATTGTAATGTTATTAACATCTGCAGACCAAAATTTTATCAGGAGTTTCTCAGGTTTTTGCAGACTTTCTTTCTAGAGCTTTGTTTTTATTCTTTGTCATAAATAACCTTTAGTATAATGCCAATGTACCAGATAACCAAACCAAATGACTTTCGTGTATAAAAATAACGATCTTGTATAATTAATTCTAAGAATATTGAAGCAAAGTATAATGCATTGCTGGAAGAAAATGCGTTTTAAATTAATTTGTCCTAATATTATGTTAATAGAACGGTATGCTTCAAAAAATATTATATTACTCTGTTACAGACATCATGTTTGAAAAATGAACGCTGAATACGTCATCTCAAAAGCTAGGAAGAGACTCTCCAATCTTAAGAGACTAGCTGGTGCTAAATGGGGATGTGGCCGGTTTTAAATTATTGTAATGAAGTTCTGGTCTCTGCCTCGGATTGGGAATGCTTGATGTTTTCCAAAACCAAGCTTTGCGATTGATCACTGGAGGTGTTAAAACTACTCCGGTATTTGCTATTATTTGCTTTGTGACATACAGCCAATGACTAACTTGGTGCAGAGGAATGCAATTATTCTTTATAATAGACTTATTAGACTCCCAAATATTTCTTTTTAGCGTGAATGCGACTTTAACAGAGCACGCAATCTAAAGACTCAGAGGGGTTTCGTTCAATGCGTCCGAGAGAATACTCAATATAATGCCATTAACGACAAGGCCTACGAATTGTTATTTCATTTAAATCCACTAGAGTTTGTGGTTCTCGTTGTCAGATTAGACTTGACCTTGAATGTGAGGAAAAGCGACCTATGCCCAACTGCTCTTCGCGCCATCACTTTGGACACCATTAATACTCGGTATCCTCCTAGTGAGTGGCTTCATGTTTATACTGATGGTTCCCTTTTGGATTTCACCCAGGGCGCTGGTGCTGGCGTCTTCTGTGATCTGTTTTCCTTTTACCTACATGTGGACTCCCATACAACTCACTTTGATGGTGAAGTCGAGGCCATCTATTTAGCCCTACAACAGCTTTCTTCCTGTCTCTGTTCTCTTGATAAAGCTGTAATTTTATCAGACTCAAGTTCTGCTCTTCAGGCCATAGCGAGTAACCTAGGAAAACAAAGTGCTCGTGTCCAGAGCTGCAGGGAGATGTTGAGCAGAGTTCAGGCAAGGGTTGCTTTTCAGTGGGTGCTATCACATTGTGGCCTTAGGGGGAAACGAGATGGCTGACCTTTTGGCAAAAAAAAAAGACATGGATATTCTTCAGAGGTCTTCCAGAGACCTACTTCTTCATTCTGCTAAACTTAAAATTAATAGGATTTATAAAAAGTCTTTTTGTAATACTGCTGATAGTGTTTCTAAAAATAAATTATGGAGGGTGCTGTTGGAAGCTGACTGTGTTTCGGACTCTCTTCGTGCTACTGCTGTGGCTGAGTTTAGACTGTTTACTGGTCATGACTGCCTTGGTGCTCATTTATTTCGTTTTAACCTGACTTCCTCTCCTTTATGTGCTTTGTGCGATTCTGGACAAATCATGGATGCTGCTCATCTGGACGTGTGCTCTGCACTTGAGAGTTTAAATTGTATTGTAAAAAGGTATTGGAGAGCTCGTTGCCTAATGACCTGATGGTCAATGGCCTGGCATTTGATAAATAAAAATGTTTGAAAAATGAACTATATTTCTGAATTAAATTAAATGTTCTGAATGGTAAATCCTTTAGTAAAATGCATGTTCTTTCCTTACATTTATCAAATTTTGGAAGTGATTTGAACGTTTGTTGTTATCGCCGTGCCAAATAGAAAACAATTGTAGGAATATCTCTCCTAACCGGAAATATCAAATGAAGGGGATTTCTGAAAGTCTAAATTTAAGCTTATGAGAAAAAGCGTATGTAATGGGATAACAACCTGAAAACTTGTTGAAAATATTTGTGTTATGTTTCTGCCCCCCCCCCAACGTAGCAAGTCCTATCGAATCAAATCCAAATGGAATCAAATCAAATCCTAGTGAGTCAAAGAATTATTCAAAATATGCATCCGGCATACCTTTGTTTGTGCTCATGTGTGAGCTTTAAATGTAGTGTCGCAATTTTCAGAAACAATTCGCACTGAAGGTCTCCGTATTTATCTACTTTTTGGAAAGACAAAAAGAAAGTTACTTTACTTAACTGCTGGTGTAAATTGTGGCCTATGATCATGTTCGTAGAAGAAGAGTCAAGTGACAAAGATTTTTTTGGTTTTAAAATATGTTCGACGCCCGTGTCAGACATCTTGAATTTACTCACAATAACGGAGAAGATTAGTGTTAGCGAAGAGGATGGGCAGGTTTGGATGAATGCAGCCAATTCTGTTTCCATCGTACACTCTCAAGACGGCGATGAAATAATCGGGCATGTACAGATAAAGGAGAAAGATGCTGAGGAGGCGACAAGAATAAAGATGAAGATGAAGATGACACACAGAGGAATTTGCATAGAAGGAAGCTGACTAAGAATTGCAGACTTTCATAAGATTTCCCGACAAATGTACATCTATGTCCGTATGTGATGTTTTGAAACTTCCTTGTACATACAGCGAATTTTTAAAAATACGGTGACAATCTTGTAAACAGGCAGACATCCGAAATTACACGCCAACATACTAAAAATTTTGAAAATTTCATATAAAAATAAATATGATAATTTCAAAATGTTGTTTAATATATTTTTTCTGAAATATAAAATCATATTACGTATTTTAAGGTTAAATAATCTGTGTGGTTTTCTATATTGTTTATTTATTTGTGGCCAATAGAATACTACCGACGCGCTTAGCATGTTACAGTTTCTACAAAAAGCATCACAAAACACGAACAATTTCTAAAAATATGCTTTCAAATATCGGAAAAAACCTCTTACCCGAAATCGGTGCGGTTCTTTTTTTGCCGGCTGAAAGGGATTCAACTGTAATGAGAATGTGGCATCATGAATCAAATACGATACAAAGGTAAAACATTATTTTCAATCAAATATCCTGCTATATAGATAATTAACCGCTGCATCTATAACACGGTGGAACCTCGGATCAGGAACGCCTCACTTAATGAACAGTTCGGTTCACGAACAATTATCTTAATCAAAACTTGTCGGATGATGTTTCGAGTTACGAACACCTAAGTCAGCAACATATGATTTAAAAAAGTGTTTTGTGGTAATCTATGCCACAAAATTAACACTCAGGGACTTCTGGAAACATCATTTAACTATTTTCGATTGCTTAACACTCATTAACAATGTCTGGTAGAAAATGACTTATGGATTCGCCCTGGACGAATTTATTGCCAGTCTGTGTTGCAGGCAATGACTTTGAACTTTCAGATGATCTGAGCTCTTACGACATTTTTCTTTACTATAATATTGTTTCTTTTTTCTTGTAACTAACGGTGTGATTTTATGATTTTCTTTAGTTTTGTTGGTATGAATGGATGGATCGGTCTTTTTATTGCATCCATACTAAAATGTATCTTTTTGGTTTCATTTGTTCACATTATACTAATCTTTTTGGGTTGCCCGGTTCTTGAGGTTTTGGTTTTCTGGGGCTTCGGCTTATACTATGATAGTTATTACATCGTTGTATTTAACATAATTTTATTCTGGACACGGCCGGACCGACCGCTGTCTTCATTGTTTGTTGTTAGATGGGCTAGCTCTTAATTTGAGCCATACGACTGGAGCATTCCAGTCAGGTGGGCCGGAGGGCTGCGCCCCATTGCTATACTATACTATAATATTGTGTCTATAGGTAAGATGACAAGTAATGTGACAGAGAAGTTGATCATCAAGGCATGGAGAAATTGCTAGAGGACTATAAAAATCGGTTTAATAAGAACTATAACGACTCCAAATATAGCAAAAATAGGAGATTGTTTAAGAAATGTCACCGGAAAGAGAGGAAGAAAAAAGTATCCTAATGCTTTAATCCGCGAAATTTGTACGTGAGATATAAAGTTTTCACCTAATGATATTACTCAGAGAAAGGAGTAGTATCTTGTACTGTAAGTATTTTTAATGATAATGAATCTATCTTTAGGAAATTTTGCAAATCACTGCAAATTTTGCGTGAGTCAGATGTTCACTGAGTCTCAAGCAAAGAGGTGCTTAGAGACAAAGAAAATGTTGTTGCGAAATGCCCAGCTGCGGTAAGATAGCTTCCTCGCAAAGCGGGCTCAGGTTTGCCAGAAATTGGCAAAAAAAGACAGTGTTGGCAGATTTGTCGCGATATCGCCCTTTTGGCGATATTCGGCGACAAAATTAGCGATATGCCATAGATGCAGTGAGAACATTCTAGAACGAATTCTTACCGGTTTTCCGAGTATGTTCTCGAAGGCAAGCTAAGAGCTATATATACCCCGCCTGCACGCGGCATGAGAGAGTGTTTTGTTAGTATGTTGAGTTCAGTAATAAAGTCTTGAGTTTATAAATTAGCTCGAGAACGATTGACCGAGTCGGAAGTTGTACTTTAGTGCTTTGGCATGAAGCTGTCTTCACCATTATAGCCTGATGGCTTGAAGGCTGTGTTGATGATTGTTTCAGCTTGTTTATCGTAGTTTCTCAACGGCTGTAAACGTGTCTTTGGAACTCTTCTGTGTAATACTGACGAATAAATTGTGTTTTGATTCTTCTTCAAGTGTTGTCATCAATCACTCCAAATCTACAAAACCGTAGAACGCAATAATATAAATGAAGATGCATCCTAAAAGCCAGTTACCTGATGAGTTTTGTAAGAGAATAAATATCTTCCTTATCTTTGTCCATTTATGACGTCTACTCTTATCCGTACAGGTACAGTAAAATTGAATTAAACGTTCGTTTATTTTTTCCGTTTAATATTGTGTTTATCATTTTTTTCTTTGATATTTAATAATTTCTACTGGTTTTTCACTAACCAGTTTGTACACAAAATACCGTTGCAAAATTTAAATAAACTATCATTTGGAGTCCAGGAACGGATTAATCAATTTTGGTTCAATTCGCATTAAGAAAATTGTTTCGATTTACAAACATTTCGGTTGCCGAGAGGTCTTAAAGAGATAATTCAGTTCTTGATGCGAGGGGGTGGTTTTACTGTGAAGTTTTAACCTTGTGATACTGGTAACCTCCTAACTACCTGCATTCAACGTAAAGAAAAGTCATAAATTCCTGCTTTCACAAAGCGTTATGTAGACCTGACTCATTTGTGGTCAGTAGTGGATGTGGTCTGTCAATTTCAGCGATAAATCCTTCAGAAAATTAAAAAAATTCGACCATTTCCAAAATTCATTAGTTGACGCTTCCGACGTTTTCTTTCCAATCCGGAGCATTTTGTTTTATACACTTAAAATCAAATATGTAGCGCGCAGGAACATTTTGTTTTATTCTTGGTAATCACGGCTGCAAATGTTTGAGGTAAGTTCCAGAACACATTTTCTCCCCAGGGAAATATATATAAATATTTTAATGCGCGCTGCATAATTTTCTTTCTTCTACGCGATATCGTAAGTTAGAAGTCTTAAGGAAAACCGAACCCCTAGTGTAATGTAGGATGGGATTTTTGATATTACTTTAAAATGAATATTATATGAACCAAGAGTCTCTACATGTTTTTAATTATTTAAGGATATCAGTACTTCTTCTCTACGGCGGCATTTGCCTTTAAAAATAAGAAATAAATATTAAAAAGAGCTAGCTAGAAACATTTACTACTAATGACCATGTGTAGATTGAAGCTCTTAACATTTAAATGATGGTCCAGCAAACTGCTTGCAAAGGGTTTTCACAGCTACAAGAAAAATGTTAACAAAATCATTTTCATAGAAAGAAAAGAAATTAAATCTAATAAATCTAAAGAACTGAGATTCTATGGATCTGGAGTAAAACCGTAAATGTATGGAAATAATAATAGTTTTTAATATGAATAATAATTTGTGAATTGAATAATTATTGTTATTAACAATAAATATAAATCATTATTAAATGAAAAATATAAAAATTCTTCAAATTGTAAAGAACTTAATAAATTAATTTTGCTCGCGTATTTCTCAGCTTAGACAGAAACTATAGGATATAATATTATTTCAAATGTTTATGATTATTATACACTCGCTGCATTGCTTATCCATCTTCATTAAAGTAACATAGCATGATCCATAATGAATATCACTGAAATGTAATACAAATGTTTAAAAAGCAGCAAAAAATAATTATAATAAGCATTTACATGCATTCGCAAATCCGAACTGAAAATATTTTCACAATCTGTATGTTCAGATGACTGAGATGAACCACGTCATGCAATATCGAACTCCCTTTTAGCAAGGGCAGAACAAATTCGATCATTATAAATGCGAATTCTTAATTAGAAAGGTATCGAAATTTAAAATATCGGAGATTGATTGTAAAAAAAGTTAAATTTGTTGGTTTTGGATTTATGTGATTACGGCAAAGCCTCGACAGTTATCTGACTTAAGGGAGGAATGCCTTCGTGGAGCACTTTCTAAAGGGAACTGGCTTGTATACACGTTACACATGGGAAAAGCCACGAAAACGCCCATGCAGCCAGCCTGTTTGCGGATTTCGAACTTCGGACCGAACTACCAGTTTTCAGGGACTTTACAGATAGAACGCTGGTGTGCTTGAAGTTGTTGAAAATTTATTATATTGTAGAATTATTCGTTTTTTTTAAGCAGGAGACCTGAAAAATATGCAAGGCCCTCGCCGGGACTCGAACGCTGGACCTCCCGAGTACGCGTCGAGTATGCTTTCAATTACACCACGAAGAAATGCGAAAAGGAAAGAGAAAATAATTTATAATATTAAGAATTAAAGTTGTTTATTTTAGTTGAATAAACTAAAAAAGAAATTGCTTCTTTTTGACAATATCTTGCTTTAAAGACTTTTCTCGACATGCAGTTACCTTTCAAAGAATTCTTTATTAAACAGAAAGAGGAAAGAGGATTTATAACTTCCTGGAATTGCACACATTGCTGTGAAAATTTAATTCGAAGTAATAGGAGAAGAAAGTACTTCAGTGGAATTTTGTTCATCACACCAGTAACCACATCCAGTTCATCATGTTCCAAGTTCAGAAAATAGTGTGAAATGCCAGTGCTTAGTGGTTAATCACTTGCCGGTGGAATTTCTCGCAAGACAAGGTTTTGAACTGTTTAAGCATAATATATTATTGCCTCGAGAGAAATTAAAAAAGCAAGCTTTCGTTATCAATATTTATTACCAGAGAGAAAAAGATGCGCTCCAAATGACCATAAAAGTATTGATGCAGTTACTTTAGTGTAAGTGTATCCAAGCAAAAAGTTCTGCCTTTGTTGATAAGGGCAATGATTTTATTTTGATTGCTGAAAATTAGGTATTTAAAACATTAAATATAAATTACAGGTTATCTACACTAAAGCTGCAGCATAAGTTACCGACAGTTCTGCCTTTTAATCATAGTTAACAAATTACAGGCTATTATTGGGGACTTAATTAAATTACAGACTACAGGAACTAATGTGAGAAATTAACTTTTAATTTTGTCTATAAGTGATTTTAAAAAAAAATATGTTTGAATTTCTGAGAAATGTTCTAGCAGATTATCCTCAAAATTTAAAACATAAACCGCTATTATATATATGCCATGATCATAGAAGGAAATTCTGCTATTGCAAGAAATATCAAGAGAAATTTTAGAATGCTAGCGCATCTATTTGAAATAATGCTATACGCCTTTAATTTGCAAAGGACGCCTCAGTTTTACTGGTAGTGGATATGTCAGTGGCAATTTCGAATGGATATTACGAAGTATTCATTATGCAAAGGGAAAAGAATAAAGCAAAATGCAAAATATACTATTGTTAGTTTTCGATGCATAAATGAAGTAAAGATTTAATGTAATTATCATAATTTCATTAAAATTTTGGAAACATTTTTTGTTCTAACATAGGATTATTTTATATGAATGTGAAACATATTTTACAGGTACGACATATGGGAAAGTAAATCCTAAACTTGTCAGGACTGAGTGTTCGGTGCATATTCTTGGCAAACATCTTCGTGACAGCTTAAAGTCCTGATCGGGAACAGGGAGCTGAATGCATTTATGTTCGGTGGTAGATACTGTGATTGAGTTGGCGAATAACTGCACTTGAAAGGGATTTAAAATCCTCTTTTATTAAATCAATATTATTTACAACCACTTCCCAACTCGGGAGGAATACAGAAAGTAAAAGACCACACTTGGGCCTAAAATGAACAATTAAATAATATTTAAACTAAAGATAAATAGAACTTAAATAGTCGTTGCTGGCAGAGCTATACTCGAGGTTGGCCTCTAACTAAATGGTGCGTAGCAAGATTTACTAATACTGACGCACTTGGATTTATTTCAATAAACAACCACGTAAGAGCACTCTGGCTTAGAATTTAAATGCTAGCTGGTCAGGCGAACGTCGAATAGAATGATCGTGGTCTGAGACTAAAAGCTCTTTCACACTGAGAGGTTTCTACCTCTTGCTTAAATAGAACTTGGCTCCACTTCAAATTAGCATAAGCTGAAAACGCGCGCTTCTAACGGGAAGTTGAAAATGAGAAGAGATAGAAAGATTTAAATTAAAATAAAATTTTGTTAGTTTAACTAAAACCTTACAAACTGAATATAAAATTAATTCTAAATTTACTAAAATCTAACAAAGGAGTATATTAAAAGCTTTTAAGGAAGCATTAAGACGAAAATAGACTTCTTTCTGCTTCTAAAACTTATGACAGCAAGATAATAATCAAAGTATGAAATTAATCGAAGTATTTGATACTTTTATCGTATCGAAATATTTGAAATTAAAAAAATAATTGCTTTTGAAGTAAATCAGTAATGTCCATTGTATACTGCTGGACTTTTAAGATGCAACATCTTGAAGGAATCATCCAGAAAGCTTGAAATTTCCATTATGGAATCACGTCAGGCATGCATATGATTAGCATTGTAACACATATACAAAACATGTGCGGGCTCAAAAGCGCCCGCGCGGTTAAGTCGCTGAATACTGGTAGTTTAGTCTGAAGTTCGAATCCCGCAAACGAGCTGGCTGCATGGATGTTTTCGTGGTTTTTCCCATGCGTAACGTGTATGCGAGCCAATTCCCCTTAGAAAGTCCTCCACAATAACATCCCTTCTCTAAGGCAGATAGCCCTCGAGTCTTTACCGTAATCATATAAACGGAACCAAACCCATATGCAAAGATAACACCAAGCAGCAGGCTCTCTTACGTACTGGAATTTTGAGTTTTAACGTTGTTCCACTGCGTGGAAAGCTCCATTATACCTAACTCAAAACATTTTTAGACATTCGAGTGTATTTATGGATTTGATAAAGGAAGTTTAAAATCATTTTTTCAAATTAAACAGCAAAGACTACTGTATACTGTTGGTCTTCCAAGATGCAACATTCATGACGGAATCATATAGAAAACTTGAAATTTGCACTATGCGTAGACTTGATAACTATATGCATATGATTAGCATTTTAGCTTATATGCAAGCCATGTGCACTGATAACTCCATCTAGAAGCTTATAAAATGGGAAAGCTGTAGGCGATTTCTATCGGAAGTGTGTGTTTTCTCATTGTTCATTTGCCTCAGAAGCTTTTGTATACCTCATCGGAAATATTTTTAGTTATTCAAAGATGTTCATTAGGAAAAATTGTGGCCTAAAAACTATAGAAAACTCTTCGAAAATATCGGCGCTGATACAGACCGAAATCAGGCGCAGTGATGCGAATATGGAATCAGTGAATGCAGGAAGGCAGAAAGAGAGACAAATATGATTGTACCGCCTCGTCGTCATTCTACTGAACGAGAGGAGAGGCATGCTGTGCGCACGGCAATGATAGACTGCACAGCAACATCAAAAACCCTAACACAGTAATTAAGGTGTGTTATACAACCTGTGGGCATGTCTTGTTTGATACTGTCTGCAGCGGAGGGTTTTGTCTATGTGACAGCCTTAGACTCCACAGCAGAAGAATACGGTTACAATAGCGTGATCATGGACAAATGAAAGGCATGATAGTGTCTTCTCAAATGCACTTCGATTCCGTTTACAACACTATGATGGTCGTATCCAAGTATGGCAGCACCATAGTGAAAGACACCATGTCTTTTCTATTATGTACCACCATACCGGTCTCGCCACAAGTTATAATTTTTGGTGTAAATGGATGTTTAGGCCCACCAGCGGCCGAGCGGTAAAAGCCGCTGAACACTGGTAGTTCGGTCCGGGGTCGAGTCTCGCCGAATGGACTGGCTGCACGGGCGTTTTCGTGGTTTTCCCCATGTGTAACGTGGATACGAGACAGTTTTCCTTAAAAAGACCTCCACGGGGCATCCCTCTTTTTCCGTGTAGTGCCTTAGGGCGAAGCACGTAATATAAGAAAATAGATGTTTACTTCCGCACCCGCTTAATACGGTGCTCTCAGCAGCCACAGCTACATCTCTGAAAGCTCGGAGCTTAGTGTCCTTCCTTTCACTTTAAGGATTGCATGTTGCCAAGTTACAAAAGGAGAATATGCAGTCCCGTGTAGCATATAATGTTCGATACTTCTTCATTGCCCATCAGATATTATTGCTCTCCTGGTCTTTCCAATTTCTCAATATGCCGTTCTTTGGTCAATTATTGACAAACTAGTGGCCCAATATACACCATCCCCTTCTACGCCCAATGAACGTTTAGAATATTTGGAAACAACATGTAATGACTGATATTACCCCAGTGATACATCTGAAGTTTTTTTTTTCCTTTAAATGCTGAGACGTGTCGCAACAACTATTGTGAGCCCTGGCGACTACACAAAACTCTGACCTTTTCGTGCTCCACAAGTTGAATAGAATTGTAATTTTATCAATTATAATATTTGGCTATAATATCGCTTGTTTTTCATGGTGCAGCATTTGGGTGGCAGCAGTATAAATAATACTTTAAACCAGTGGTCTCAAACTTGCGGCCTGCATCCGGCCACGGAACTAATTTTGCGCTGTCTGCGAATACATTGTAGACACATTAGGTTATTTCAAAGCAGGAATCATGAAAAATGAGCAACACCTTCTCCGAGAATCGAACCACGGACCTCTCGGTTACACTTCGAGCGTGCTGACCACTACACCACGAACGCATGTGAGGAAGGCGGGAGAAATACCTTATAACATTCCAGTTATGAATTTGTTGTAAATATCATACTTCCAGTTTTATAGAAATAAATGAGGACTAATTTTAAGCGCAAGACTGTTACTGAAGAAAACAAAATAGAATGAGCAAGCTGCGGCTTTGTTGCTGAACTCTTGTATGCCGAGTGATGTGTTTTGAATGCCTGACTAGAGGAAGCTGGGAAAATTTACAATGTCGATAAAAGCAGTAAATGTAGTCCGCCAGTAATAGTAGTGACGTTGATAGTTGTAATGTTGTTGGCCAGGTGGTAATAGTCACTACAGTATACTGGATGTTGGTTCTTTCGATTTGTTCTATTGAGTTGGTGCATTCTATATATATAAATATGTATATATTTTCCTCTAGAGTCAGTTACTAGTCTCTTTGCTGAATGTACAGCTGTGTAGTTTATATTGCTATATAGATGGAGAAAAATTAGCACTCTTGTACTAAAATTAATCTTAATGAATTCAAACTGCAAATAAAAAAACCTTAAGCTTTGTCTTTAACAGAGGGTAAAAGAAAACAGTGTAAAGAAGGGGAAACTTTTAAATATGAATGGAAAAATTATGTGATTTTTGTGGCGTTGTGCGCAAAAATGTTTTATATTTTATTTGTAATAAGAGAATATCAGTTCCAAATTACGAAAAATATCAAAGCCCAAAATGTAAAGAAGAAAAGTAAAATTTCTAAAATCTCACTTACAACGATACATATTTAATTTTCCTTTTCACTGAAGCAAATAAATCCAGAGAAAAAGTAGTTCTGCAAAACTATCGAAATCTTTATTGATGGCAAATTTATTCCTTAGAGATTGTTAGTTTACGTCTGTTGCTTTTTTTCAAATAACAAATATACAGCGGTTTCAAATAACAATTCTTTAAAAACAGTAATTTTCAATCCAACATTGTTGCGAAGCATAGTAACGAAATGGCTAATAATTTCCGATGTCAGTTAAAAGAAAACGCACAGATGTTTCAGCATTGTCAACGGTAGTTGAGGAGAGTACTGATATCATAGATGTAGAACAACTTGTCGCTTTCGTTCGAGGGGTTAGTAATGAATTTGATATGACTGAGGAATTATTGGTAATAATTCATGTGAAACTGAAAATTCGTGCATATGGTATGTTTTATAAAATAAAAACTCTAATGGATAAATATAAATTAAGTTGGACCAAAATGCTTTGGATTTCAAGTAACAATATAGCGGTTATAGTTGATAAAAAGTGGAAGCCGTAAAATTAAGAAACATTATGAGGGATGAAAATTTCTGACTAACCTTTACTCTATATATTACATTATTCATCAAGAAGTACTTTGTGGCAAAAGTTTGTTGTTGAATAATGTTAAGGAAAAAGTGATTAAAACATACGAACTTTTATCTATGGACAAGATCTGAATCACTGAGAATGTGTTGCAATGTTGGAGGAAGCTAAAAGTGTATATGGAGGAATTATTTGTTACAACGAGGCGACACGGTAAAGTCGAGAAGCGCTATTAAAATGGTTGATACAGTTTAACTTTTATCAACGACTTTGATTTAATAAATGATTTAATAATTTACCAAAATTTTCAACACTCAAGAAATAAAAACCATCAACGACCTACCTAACAGAAAATAAAAAAACCATCAACACGGGTAACAGATATAAATCATTTTGTTGACTTAACCGGCTGTTTAATTATTTTTCATAAAGAGCTATAAGGAAACTATGAGCTCATATCTAAAATGTAAGCTTATATTAATTTTCTAAAGTTATTTTCAGTTACGAGAAACACAACAGTAATAATACAGAATTTTTACATTTCCTTTCGTCTTAAATACTGCTCTATTATTTCATTAAAAAATCTCAATAATATGGAAGAAAAATAGGATTGATGCGAGAAGAAAGTAAAGAAAGATTAAAAAAAGGTTTTAATGATTTGGCGTCCGATTTCATATTATTCTCATTATTTTTAATAAAACAAATGTGAATGACGCGTACGGAAATCTATAAATGGAGATAATTAACATACAGGGTTTTATATAAGCTACTATAAAGCTTCTTTAGGGATCTGATAAACCTGTATGCCTACTGGTCTAAAAAACACTCAGCAACGAATTTTTGAAATAAGAATAACCGCTTTGCTGAGCAGTGCATTTATACTTGAACGTTGTTTTCCGAAATTGAAAATTAATAAATCTAAGAAAAGAGCCCAATTTACTGATAAGCATCTACAATTCCTGATGGAGACAATTTCCAGAAATTTTTTTAAAGCTACAAATGTTATCAGAATCCAAACGCCATCAAGCGTGAGACTAAGAGATAAGGAAGCTTATGCTTATTTATGTATAAATATATGCGTTTTTCCGTATGCGTCGGACAAACATTTCATAAATCATTCATTTCATAATTTTTAATTCTCAAGTTTGTCCCTACTGAAAAGCGTTCTCTGTAAACTTGGAATATTTACATTATTTGTTTGCTTTTAATTAAGCTTAAGCTATTTAGTGGTTAATTCAAAGTATTAGAATTATTTGGATTAAATGTCAGTCTGAAAAGTTAACATTTTAGCTGTGAGTTTGTTGGATTACTAACAGCAAATAATAGAAATTTCTTGCAGGCATCAAAATTTACATTTTAGATAGGGACGCCCAATCGGGATAGTGGTTAGCCACACTGACTGCTATACCGAAGTGCCGGGGTTCGAATCCCGGAGAAGGCATGGATGTTTGTAAATGTACATTATCTGTGCGACGTGGGTGCTCTAAATATGCAGCTAGGCGAGTGTCCTCTTGAGAGGTTGTTGGCAGAGGAAGATGAGATGGGAGAACCTCGGACCTGCTCCCCCCGGGGTGCTGCTCGTCAAAATTGGGAGCTTAACTGAGAAAAGTCATCTGCATGGTGCTCAAGGCTCTTGCCAACGACAAGCGCAGCCTCATCCTCCTTGTCCCGATGAATTTCGTAGGCTTGTTCTGATGTTACTGTCAGACAAGTGTGATAGGTTATAAAAACAGCAACGTATTTCACATAGGAAACAAATATAAATTTGAATTTCCCTTTCATTACAGTTATTGATTATGTATATTTTGATAAAAGTTTATTAAGTTCAAATGTTTTTCCGAAAGCCTTTATTTTATTAAAAAAATATTACTGCCTGACAGCTATTTTTAGATGGTGCGTTTAGCATGTTCGCAGTTTGAGTCTGATACCATTGCTTTAAACCATTGCTGTTTTAATACTCTCACCAAACTTCCACAATCTTTGAAAATTCTATAACCCCAAGGTAGGTTTCTTTATCATTAATCATCGTCACATTTAAAAAAAGGCTGCAGAAAAAATCGCGTTAAGATTTCTAATTATTGAATAGTCTAGGAGATAAAATGAAGGGTAGGCAGGTATTTGTTTTCAAGGAATGAAGAAAACTTTGTTTAATTAATCATGCTTAAAATACCTAAAATGTGCAATACGCCATACACCTCAGAATTCTTTACAAAATAGGGTAAAATTCTTGCACCATATGAATGGTAAAGAAAATGCTGAAGAAACGCTTAGCAAATTTAAAGTTGTGAGTTAATGAAAATACGACCAGTTTAGAAATAAAAGTTTAAATATTCATAAATTAAAATTCACTGTTTTACCAGCTATTGTATTTTCTTTTCAAAGTAGAGTATAAATAAAATTTGAAGGTCTAAAAGTATCAAATTTATGAATAATTGTACAATTTTTAATATGAATTAATAAATAACTTATTAAAAATAAAGTAAAAAATAGCTAATTTTTGTTCTTAATATTTTTAAAGAAAAGCCTTTGCAGTCCTCAGCATATATATTGAAATAGTTACCCTTTGTCTTATCTTTAAAATGCGAGATAAAAGTAGTTAGTTCTTAAGATTTTCCATACTGGTAAATAATATAATCACTGTTTAATTTTCTGAAAAGAAATTTAGGGTAGATATTTTCGAGAAAATATTTTACTTTCTTAGGAACAGTAAAATACATTTCCTATTTAAAGCTATAAGGAAGTATATTGAATTTTATGTGGAAGTATATTGAATTTCATGAGGAAACAAAAGAGATTACGCAACTTTACTGAGCCATGAAATTACATACTTTAATCCTAAAATTGAGTTCAAGACTTCTGTTTACAATTCTGTAATAGCTGGCACATCCAGTGATTATTTTAATAAAGATAAAATCACGTCATGCCCATAGTTAATCAGAAATTATCTGGAAATGTTTGCCGTATGCCGTTAGCTCAACAAACTCTAAGATTCAGTTTTATTTTTTTATTTCGTGTTTGAGTCATAGCCATAATAAAGGCTATTACAAGTTCTGAAGCCAATGCAGCTTTTTGTTTTTAGATAATAAAGCCATACCCTACACATTTAGTCCTGGATTTATATTTATTTATTTATTTATATTTACTGTTGAAAATTTGTCTTTCTCTTGTTTCTTGAGTGTTTTTTTCATGATATTACACCTCTAAAAATAACTGACTAATCGTATTTAATGAAAAATAATCGAAAAAATAAAAATAACATTCCAAAAACATTTTGAACATAATAATAAGCATCAGTGTATCTGAAAAGAAAAAGAAAACGTATTTAAATTCTAATTATTGTAATAAACCTAAGTTCTTATCAAATCTTTTCTCAGTACATGCTCATTCAAAATGATAATATGATTCTAAACGCTTGAGCCCTCTAGTGCTTCTACCAGTGTTAGGCATACTTTCATTTTAATGAAAAGTAGCATTAAAATGACTGCAGTTTCAAGAATACTCTGATTTTCTCCTGCAGAAATTTATGATGAAATTGGAAACCTTCGATTTTCAAACCATGAATAAATATACATTGTCAGTTGAATTTTATTTTGTGTAACTTCTGTAGTACAACAAAACATCTTTAAACCAAGCGTAACCTTCGTGTGATGAAAGCAAATAATAGAATATAAGAATATAAAATTTTCCAACACAATGTCTGAAAATATTATGAAATATCTTCTCATCAATATCCTGGAATTGTAGCCCATCACTAGTTGAAATTTAAATAATTAACAATCTCTCCATTTGGCCAGATACGTTTAATTATTAGTAAATTTTCTGCAGTACTATGCACATTGATTACGAAGCGTATAAGATAAGCATAGTTTCATTGCTTTTACTACTAGTGCAGTTCAGTTACAAACGAAGTATATTTACAACTCAGAGTTTTGCATAACTAACAGGTCCAAAATAAGACCAAATTAAAATTTAGTTTGAGAGGTACTACTATCAACCACGCTTCGTCAAGAAATACTGCTATTAAGGCTTTCACTAGCATCAAGTTATTTCCAAAGGTTACTAGTGGAAACATAAAAAAGAGGAAAAAACAACGTAAGGGAAAAAACATGATCCGATAAACATCGTAGGAGAAACACATAGTAAGAATTTTAGAAAACGTTATTTGATATTAACTGGAAACAACGTTTCAAATTCTAACTTAAATTCTGGAAGCAGAAGTTTGGGGTTTACAACACCTTATATAACACTTTCTCACATTTAAAACTAAAATAAATAAACATGTCATTTATACTCAGTGCATTAGAGGCAATGCTATATGTTCAACAGTATATATTTGACAGATGTGCAGGCATGTAGAAATTTAGCATTTCTAATTACCTTGCTTCAAATGAAAATTTGTTATAGATAATTTGTTATGCATCCAGTTCTTCTTTAGGAAGATAAATGCACCGGTGGACACATAAATTCAATAAGGGATATTCTGGATTAAAAATTTGTAGCACTGCGTGATTCTTAAAAGGAAATAAATGCACCCACAGTGAGAACTGATTCATACTTAAGACAGTTTGTATAACAGGAGAAAGCTTTCTGCCTTTATCTTTATCGGTTTTAGTAGAAGCTTTCCTGAATCAATATTCACGATCCATACATCATTTTTATCTTTAATAATTTGGTATTGAAATTGTTAAAACTTTTCAATAATGCTTTTGCTTAAATGGACGGGTATGAATAATTATGTTTTAACGTCGTGTACTTTTCACTAACACTAATGTAGACTGGGCAAAAACAAAACAAACAAAAAAAGGGACAGTTCTATATCTTCCGTTCTACTGGGCTGATTGACGAAACTCGAATTGCGGTTTTCATGTCTAGAAAGCGAGACTTAGGGTATATATTAAATTTATACATAACATTGTTTTAACATAGGTATTTTGACACAAAATTGGACATTTTTTGAAATGATATGCCAAATCGTTTTCCATATTTCGATTCTACGACTCAAATTATACCTAAATATTAAATGCTGTAAAATGTGATGCGAAATTTACAGAAAAATTCAAAAATTTATCTTGGCGTATTTTTTTCAGTTTGCGCCAAAAATAATTCACTTGGCGAACTTCTTAATTTATACCAAACCAACCTACTTTCTTTTCCTTTTTTCATTGCAGACGAACTGGGAAAAAAGTTATCTTTCATACTTTCAAATAATTTTAACAAAGTGCCTACACCATATTTGGCGTTATCATCGCTTATAACAAGTATGTCAGATTTCAAAACGAGAAAATACGTAAATTGATGCACATCTTAGAAAATGTTTTGCAGGTGTGTCTAGAAATACATCTACTTTAAGATGATGTTAAAAATTTTATATAAAATTAAATTTTTAAAATACAAATTTTAAAAGTGAATCATAAAAAAATAAGCAAATTTTATTTGGAATGAACCTAAATTTCAAAATGTGAAAGGAAGAATCAAATAAGTTTAGTAAAAAAAGAGATATTAACAAACATATACCAAATTCAAACGTTGAGGAGATAAAATTCTGAGAGATAATTTTTTAAAAACTACTCGCGAGATTTTTAGAAAACTTAGCAATTTGGCATAATTTGAGTCACAAAATCGAAATATGGAACTCATGTCATTTCAATATGGAACTTATGTCATTTCATAAAAAGTCCGATTTTGTGTCAAAATACCTATAATCGAACAATGCTATATATAAATCTAATGCATATCCCAAGTCGCGCTTTTGACACATGAAAAACGCAAGTTGAATTTCGTCAATCGGCCCAGTAGAACGCGAGATATAGAGCTGTTCCCCTCCCTTTATTTTTGCCCTCAGTGTACATGACGTTCAAAGACTGTTTAATAAATTATCACTAAGTCTTTTAAAGTATTACAAAATCAGCAGAAGTGTGTATTAGCACAAATAAAGTTTAACAGTCGACACCAACTCGTGCTAACAGAAGCCAACACTTTTGGCTTAAATCAAAAGGTAATAGATAAACTTAAAATTGATGAAGTTTAGCCTAACGGCTTCACAGTTTACTTATCTCATAAGCTGGCTTTCAACGAAGTCGGTGTAAACAAGCCTAATGGCAAGAACAACTCCAAAATCTTCCTTTAAATACTTCCTTTTTCCTACCCAATTTGAATATCGCGCGTGATAGATATTTGCATTCTGGCAGGGAAATGAAATGAGGCTTAACAGGAAAGTCATTGAACTTAAAATAGAAATTAAAATTTAATTAGAATGAATGATTAGAAAACTAAAATGAGCCCTACAATGTTTACATTTTTATATACATTATAACCCCGTTTACCTGAACCAACACGGAGAGAACCACGTCTATAACATACACATTGTATAATGTACATATATATATCATATATATATATTATATGTATATATTAATTTTCTGTTCCTTGGAGATGATATACGGAATATATATATATGTATATTGAAATTAATAATATATATTATTGAATAACAAGCAAATGGTAAATGCTTTCAAAAGTAACATATCGAAACTATACTTACAATATTGTTAATCAAAAGAGCATACTAGGAATTCTATGATGAAAACATTTTCATTAAAAATTGACGAGAGGTTTTCGATACCATTGATTTAATATCCGCTTCTGCTAACTTTCTTTAAATTAAATCAAGTAGGATTTCACCTGATGCACAAAGCATACAAATGTATAGTATTTTTTTTCCCTATTTACCAGTGCTTTCAACTAAGTAATATCTTTCCTCCTACGTGTTGACATACAGCTAACAGAAATTACCTAATATTTAACTTTCCCATTTTCAGAAATGAATAGTGCGCTTATTTAAAAAGAAGGAAATTTTTGCTAAAATTTCAGAAATGTTAGAGCAGATGATTTTTTCAAGCGAATTAACAATGTTTTAAAATGCCTTACATTTTAAGTAGACAGATTTGGTTTAAAGACAGTACATTATTTTATGAAGTGTTCATTTTAAAATAATTTTCCATTTAAGTTTAGAAGAAAATACAAACAAATGTAAAAATAATTGACTGGCTTTCTAGATTTAATTTTTTCTAGTTCTTTGAACAGTACTGTTGCAATGATAGATAGAACTATGAATTTAGGTTTATATCTTAAATTTGTAATAATTCAGGTACCAAATATAAAACATATTACTTCTTTTCACTGAAATCCAATTTGAGTGCTTTGTCAAATTTGTTGAAATTTGTGAAATCTAATTTGAGTGCTACTTCCTTTCACCGAAATCAAATTTGAGTGAGTAATTCACAGAAATCTAAACCTTTGTTTTAATATTATCATCAAGGATTTTATACAAATGCTGCAGTTAAGCGGAAAAAAACGTATAATTTACAAAGGTTGAGGGATGTAAAAGCCTCATATAATAAAAATCGCAACCACTCTTTCTTTTGAGACCAGTAATTAGTAACTTGCATTAGAAATGAAAACAAAATCCTATTAAGGGAGAATATATTAAAGATATGAAAAATATAAATTCTTTTGACAATCCAAATACTTTAAGTAATATAATTCTGATGTTCTTATAATGAAATCTATAGCAATATAGGAAAAACAGCTGTGAATTTCCTAACGCTACCCACATTATCGACCATCCACACGGAATTGTTCTAAAATGAATCTTGCAGAGTCATTAAATTTTTTTGAAGTAGCAGGCACAAAAAATACGCAGAACACCCACTAGGTCGCGAACCCTGGATCTCTCGAATCCGCGTTGAGTATGTTTCCGTTACACCACGAAGTCATGCGGAAAGGAGGAACAAAATAGCTCATGTACTCCTCCTTTTAGATTAAGGATACCAATCTCCAAACCCTGGCAATGACAAATCATCGTCCACCACCTTTTTGTTCAGCGCCTGTTGTAGAGTCATTAGGTTTTTTCGGAGCAGGAGAGGTGAAAAATGTGCAGTGCCATCGTCGTGATTCGAACTCCGAGCCTCCCAAATACGCATCGAGTGTCCTTTCAACTACACCACGAAGGCATGCGGAACGGAAGAAGAAAATACCTTATAAATGATTATGAGAAGCACTAAAATAAATGTGATAGGCGTTTGAAGTATTTTTCTGTCATGTATTCCATCAGGACGATATGATACTTTATGCACTTTTTATATCAAAGCATTCCAGATCCATCTGTGGAAAGAGCTTAATGAAAATATAAAACGAAATATAAAAGTACAATTCAATAAAAGTTTCAAAGAAATATAAAGTGAAATGCCAAATTAAAGGAAGCGCCACCGACGTTTGCTTTCGGATAACTCTATAGAATGAAGGAAAATCAAATATATGACTTGAAAAATCGATCCGGAAGCCTTTCATACCAATGTTTTATAAATATGTTTGGAACGTAGTCTTATTTCTGAAAACAAAACGGCTTCACATAAAGCAGTAAAAGAACAAAAAGTATTCTCGGCAATTCATAGTTCGTTTCAGAGAAATATGAAAATATTTTGCTATCAAATATTTTAAACTGGAAAATTAATCAGTTTAAAATTTTGCAATATTCAGACGCTTTAAGCAAAGCAACTTAAATATATAGGAAAACATAATATACTACATATTTTATACTAGTTCAATGAAAACATTATTATAAACTACTATTCATAAAGTTGTGCCTTAAAATATTTTAATTTAAGTAATTGCACTAAATAAAGCCATCTACTGAAATCAGTAAGCACGCACTGAAAGTAAAGTATGAGCCCCTTAAGGTTCTTAGATCACTGGAGCGAGTTTTGTTGCAGCATCTGTCTAGCTGGAAAGTTTACGTCAGGTAGAAAGAAGCATTTGGAGAAGATTATTGCTGTTGAAATCAACTCTAAATAGGCTGTGTATTAGTCTCTTGGGATTTGAAACTCGTGCTCTTCTAGAATGAAATGAGTTTGACTCTTTTATGTGTTTCGTGTATTTCCTTTACAAATGAGAATATGTTCTCTGAGATAATATCAGAACTTAGTTTTATGAAACAAAAGTAAACGTACGTAGAAATAACCTATTAACAGCCAGACTAAGTTCATCATTAAGCTTCATCTGATGGATATATGCATTGTATGATTTGGACCAGTGATTTATTTTGTTTTCTTCTGATGGTATTCATTAGATTAAAAACAAGAAATGTTTTCTTCAAAAATAAGCATGTAAGTATTTATTTTACGTAATTTTTTATAGATGTCAAAGCAAATTGATGTCTGAAACCTTATTGAACAAATGAATTTATTTAGGAAAGTTAATAACGTAAATAACGTGATAGCATGTAATTTCAGTTTGAAAACCAAATAGAAATAAGTATGACAAAAAATCAATGTTTTGAAGCAATTATATATGAAATAACAAGTGACAACGGATGTTTGAGAAAATTTAATATTTTTAATGGAATGCTTCTTCTTACATGTATCACAAAGATATTTTCTTTACTTATTGCTGAGTTAGAATGGATAAGTTCCATTCCTACCTTAATATGTTGGTCAAGCCAATATGATCTCTGCCAGGAAAATTTGGCGCCCAGTTCGACGTTTCGGAAAAGATCTGTATGGCGTTTAATCAGGAAATTAGCCTGGGAAGTTTGTTCACACAATGCCTTCGGTTTCAATAAATTTAATCATCAGGTTTCTCGATCCTAAAATGCTTTATCGTTGATTTAAAGAAAGCCAGACTTTGGTAGATCTAAAGATTTCCGGCCTCAAAGATTTCTTAAAGAAATACAGAAATTTTAGTAGTTTATTTTTCGTTATGATCTTCTTATACGTCTGTATACCCTTTATATGGATTAATGAGTGAATCTATGTCTTGAAAAAGTAATCGCAAGTTTTATTCTCAAAATGTTCCATATTTGCTCTTTCATATCATTACCATTATTTAATATCTTTCCACGAATGTTAGATTTCAATTTGGAAAAGAGATAAAAATTATTCGGAGTTATATTTAATGTGGTAAATCTCTTTAACTCTTTCGCATTGGTAGAGGGCAAAATTTGTTTATCTCAAACATCTGAAATGCCCAGGTATACGAATTTTTGTTGGAATTGATTTCCTTCTCACATGCCAAGTAGAATGCTACAGTGTTAACTATAACCTGCTTAAATGAAGCGATTACTTGTTTCTTATGGATCTTTGTGCTGTTTCACCCACTATGTGTAGTTTTCTCTAAGGACAGAATATTAATTTCGAGAATCACTAGCTAAAACTTTGATGCTAGACAAGGAAGGTGCATTCAAAGAAAAGAACCACTTGAAAAGAAGGATAAACATGCCATTTAACAATCCCAAAACGAATGGGCCATGCACTAAAGTGATGGGGGAAAGCAACAGGTAGAAACTATACTCAGGCATTCTGGCGACTTGTTGATTTCTGAATGCGCGGGCGTTTCGTGCGACTTCGCTATGAGAGAGTTTTAAACCCATATTGCTGATTTTGAACTGCTGAAACAATTCCGAGTACCCACCTTGCCGTGACGTTATTCACGTTAAGATATTCAATAAGATAGTTCAAGAGAGTTGTTTTCTCCAAACATGATACTATGTTCTTGAATTTAACCTCCTAGCATTAAATATTTCCTCCTGGACACGAGCAACATTTCTAATGGTACTGCCAGCCATGCTCGATTTTCAAGAGGATCTTCGATGGATTTTCACCCCCTGCAAAATTGTTTTTCCCATTTTTACACTGTCGAACAGGAATGAGGAGATTCGAATGGACATGATCCAAGCGTTGTTTTATTTCCTTAGGATTAAAACCTATATTCAAATATTTAATCACATAATTATACTCGTTTTTAAACATTTCAGAGCAGCATATCACTTTATTAAGTAAACAGTCTAAAATAAAGCTTACAATTTCTCTAACAGAACCTTCAGTTCACTTAGTATTGTCACTACATGTGTGCAAAAGGAATTTTTTGCTAAATAACTTTTTATGAGAGGCCGGAAACTTTTGGATCTACGTTGGTATACCTTTAAAAAGCTGTAGGGATTCATATTTATTTTAAATAACCAGTTAATTTTAAATTTAAGTTACTTTCCTATAAGCCTTCATTCCCCTAATTGTCAGTGCCAGAATATTTAAATTTCGTAGCTCGCGCAAGAAATGCAAATTCTACTCGTGGAAGAATAAGTTAAATATCGACGTTCCAGTAGAGAAAGAGAGAGTCCAGGATATTGCCGTGCGTGCTTGTACGCTAACTTCTGTTTAGCAGTACTGCTAGTTTTGACGTGGCTTTAGCGCTATTATCTTGCTGCTACTAGACTCATCTACGCACTGTAGGCTACAGGATTATATGAGCCCTGTAGGGTAAATCTACTATTTGTGAATATCTCTTATTTTAAGTTTGATTCTACTGTTTCAGTTACCTCCTAAGTTGAGACGTAGTATGTTAGCGTCAAGTTGACGCATTGTAAATAAGTTAAAGAGTTTAATAAAGGGCAGTTTTAACCCTTTCTCAGTGAAATCACTATCTCTCAAGGTTCTACACAACAGCAGGACAGTAGAACGTTACATCTGACGCCCGAACTTCTAACTCGAATCCAATGGCCAGTAATCAGGAGAGACAATCATCCTTGCAAGATACAGAAGTCGTAGACCCGATGGTGACAAGCCCATTGGATGGATTTGGTTTTTTAATACACACGATGCGAGCAGCTATCAAGCCAGCAGTAGTATTCGACGGTAAAAACTGCGTCACTTCTTCCTTGAATCGCTGGAGACACACTTTCAGTTGTATCCGGTACCCGAAAGGCAAAAAGTAGCCATCGCCTCCAGTGCCCTTCGAGGACAGGCGGAATCTTGGTGGAAAGGGATCGGAAAATTCTTACTCGGGGAAGTCGGAAGCCTCACCTACAATTTTGAGAATTTCAAAGCGGCACTCCTGAAGGCCTTCCCAATCGTGAAGGATCGTGCGAAGCTGGAAGCCGAACTCTACAGCTTTTATCAACGGAAAGCTGAACATCTCACCGAATTTATTCTGCGTAAAGTCAAACTAGTGAATATGCTATATGGAAGGAAGCCCGATAATGAAGTAATTGAAATTATATTACCAAGATTAGTTCCCACAGTACAAGATTTCGTAGAACTGAGAAACTCACGAACGCTGGAAGAATTATTCGAATTAGCCGTAAAGTTTCAGAACCGGCGGATAGCCGAAAATTCGAGATTTCTTACTCAGGGTTACTATCAGCACTTCTCCCGACAGCCGGCCGCAGCGAGGAACAAATACAATGGAGGAAAACTTTTTCTTACCAGGCCGACAACAAGCAAGATTGAAAACGGTTAAGCGAAAGACCGCCAGCACACCCAGCAAACATCAGGAAGAAAAATCAATTTAAACAAATAAAGAGGCCTAAGAAATTGAGGGTTCAGACCCCGTGTGCATCGCAAAATCCCTCTAAGCTGTATGTGAATACCATGGTAGTCAAAAATTCCCAACTACCGGTAATCCACGTTCTTTTAAAAGATGTACTCGTAGAAGCACTCGTCGACACCGGCGCGGAAGGAAATTTTTTAAGCCACAACGTCTACTATCGAAATTTCAGAAGAATAAGATTGTTTAAAAACTGTAGCACAGAAATTGTTGCCGCACAAGGGAAAGTTTGTGAATGTGTCGGAAGCGATCACTGAACATTTCAGGTAAAAAAACGAAACTTTAAAAGCGTTATTTTTTGTTCTTAAAAACTTGCAAAACCATGTCAATCTAGGTACAGAAATCCTCAGGTCGGAGAACGCCATTATAAATTTTGCAGAAAACTCTCTTTTCTTGGATATGGTGCCAAAGCTGGTGGAAGAAGTAAAAATCCCAGACATAGGTTTCCAACATCTAGAACAAGATGAAAAAGCCAAGCTGGAGCAACTCGTAAGTAAATTCAGCACATTATTTTCTGAGAAGCCAGGGAATACACAAATTGTCACCCATGCGATAGAAGTAAAATCAAGCGAAACTTGTAAAGCAAAACCATACCGTTATGATAAGGAAAAAGAAGCAATAATAGAATACCACATAAAACAAATGTTAAGTGATAAAATAATTATTCCCATTAATAGTGAATACGCTAGCCCAGTTGTGATGTGCAGAGAGAGAAATAACTTGCCTTCTTCGGATCCAAAAGTTTATCGTTTTGCGATCGATCACAGAAAACTTAATAGCATGACTAAATTCCCTGTTTATCCTTTACCTGTAATAGAAGAAATAATACGGAAAATTAGATCTACAAAATATATGACCATTCTTGATCTTACTTCAGGCTACTTTCAAATAGCCATGAAACCAGAAGATGTGAATAAAACCGCGTTTATTACAAAATCGGGTACTTATGCATTTTTACGCATGCCGTTTGGACTTTGTGGGGCCCCATCAACTTTTCAAGGCGAGATGGATATAATTTTACGTCCCGTCCTAGGAAAATCCACTCTCATTTATCTCGATGACATTATCATAACTAGTGATACCATTGAACAACACGTGAAAGACCACGAAGTTTTTTCATTATTAAAAGAAGCAGGTTTAACTATTAATGCCGCAAAATGTAAATTCGCAACTAAGGAACTGCAATATTTGGGATACAAAATTTCAGCTAAAGGCATGGAAACGGAAGATTCTAAAATTAAAGCAATTTAAATGTATCCTCCGCCGAATACTGCAAAAAACGTTTCATTCTTTATTGGCATGTGCTCATATTACCGTTCGCTTATCCAAAATTTTGCCTATATTGTTGAACCTTTGTTAGTGTTACAACGAAAGAAATCCAAGTTTGCATGGACAGCGGAGGCAAACACCGCTTTCGAAAAATTGAAAACAGCTCCAATTAATGCCCCAGTGTTAAAATTCCCGGAAGGGGACGAGAATTTGGAGATAGCGGCGAATGTGTCAGATTACGCCGTGGGTGCAGTTTTAACTCAAAAAGGGCAACCCTTAGCATTCTTTAGCAAAAGTCTAGGTCAGACTCAAAGGAACTACACAGCAACAGAAAGGGAAACGTTAGCAGTGTTAGTGGCAGTTCAGAAGTTTAGGGTATACTTCGGAAAAGCCCCAGTTACAATCTACTCTGATCATGCGGCCGTAGGCAGATTATATTCTGGAAAGAATTTAACTCCTAGATTAATTAGATGGGCCTTAACGTTACAAGAATACAACTTAATATTTAAGCACACTCCCGGCAAGGAAACTGCAGTAGCCGACGCCTTGTCAAGAATTAAAGTGGATGAAAATGGGAAGCAAATAAAATATGCTATGTTAACTTCTAAAGTTTTAGATTCCCATGAAGCAATTATAGCTAAATTGCCGAAGAATCCAGATTTCAGTGATATATATGCTTATTTAAAGGATCCAGATAATTTTGAACATGTAGATCTTGCTGCAATTAGAAATAGGGTCCGAAATTAAGAGATCGTAGGTAATCTGTTGTTCTATACAAATGAAAACCACAAACTCAAACCAGTCATCCCGCCACACTACGGTTGAGTATTGTGCAGGAACTTCATGATAGCCCCACAGCGGGTCATTTAGGTAGAAGGAAAACGGTGCATAGAGTACGCGAGGCGGTGTATTTTCCGCAACTACAGAAGGTAGTAACAGCGGCCGGGTATCTAAATAGTATTCGCGCGACTTTTCCTAACGAGATCCTTGGAATAGACGTTTTTGGCTCTCTTTTGGTAATTGCAGACCATTTTTCTAAGTGGGGAGAAATAATTCCTTAAAGCGAGCGTCAGCTAAAATATACTATGCATACATAGTTGCAGATGCGTTCTTACGTAAGAATATTTTAAAATACGGTTACAGTGCACCGTTAAAAGTAATAAGCGATAATGGTAGGCAATTTGTTAGTCAAATCTTTGAGAACCTGTGTAAAGGGCTTGACATACGGCATATGAAAATGGTCCCGTACAGACCACAAGCAAGCATCACGGAGAGTGTTAATAAAACATTGTTAAAATAATTAGAAGTTATGTTAAAAATTATCATAAGCTCTGGGGTGGCTGCGTCGATGAACTAGCCTATGCTTTAAGAACTGTCAAGCATGATACAACGGGTAAAACGCCCGCTGAATTATTTCTGGGTAGGAAGATGCTGACTCCTTTAGACAAACTTTTTTTTGTTCATGAGCGAGAACTAGAATTTAAACAGGTAAATATTCAAAAGCTGATTGATGAAGCTTTGGAAAATACCAATATAGCAAGAGAATGGCAGAGACTTTATTACGATAGAAAAGGCCGTGAATCCGATTTTAAAGTGGGGGATAAGGTGTTGAAAAAAAATTCACTTTGTCTAGTGCACCGGAGAACGTCGTATCAAAATTCGCCCATAAATTTGAAGAACCTTATGTAGTACAGCAGATCGTTGGGCGGTGATCTACTTAAAAACAGATTCGGGAGAAAGAATAAAGGCTAGTCCGGATCAATTGAAGAAATACTATGAACGTAAAGATTTCGATGTCTTATATGATTTCTTTCAGGCTTCCGATTTAGAAGAGGCGGCTTTCCCAGGCACATTTCTCACCGCACCACAAAGTCCATCACCAGCGAAAAAGCAAACAACCAAAGAAACTACAAGTTCTCAAACCAACCGAAGAATTCCGGAGAAAAGATTCCTTCAACGTGTGGAGGTTCCAACGAAGAAAAAATTTAAGGGGAAGAAAACGTCCCGGCTAGAAACATCATCGTCGTGTCATGACAAGATCTCGCAGCAGACAGCGCCAAGATACTTCAAGGAGGTGGCGGACTGAAAGAAGGTGGCGGACTGGTCAAGCGCTCCATCTCCCATTACCACGTTACATTACCACAGCTTTCAGCTCTAGAAGCCATAGCTATCACTATCACTCCACTCACTACACGGCCAGTCACTTTTGTCTCTGCCTATGTTCCATCCACCAAACCATCACAGCTAAATATTACGCATGATTTTGAAGCGTTAGCTAAACTCAACAGTAACATAGTTATTGGCGGAGACTTTAACGCACACCACAGAGAGTGGAATTGCAGCAATAACACCTTCCTAGGAAATGTGATTTACCGATTTACCCAAGCGGCTGGTATCACAATTGCAGCTCCACAAACCCCAACACGTTACGACGGACGATCAGCCAATGTACTGGACTTTTTTCTAATTAAAGGCTGCACCTATAAAACGGTGGACAGTCTAAACGAATTATCATCTGACCATAATCCAGTACTGATGGATATGAATCTTTCCGTTCGTAATACACCACACAGAAACGCCTTGATCACCAATTGGTCTGGGTTTACCAAAGCCTTAAACAACACATCACTACACATTCCAACAGCAAGAACGGGTGATGAGTTAGACACAATTGTAAACAAATTTACTCTTGATCTACAGACTGCCTTGCAGAATAACAGCAAATCTGTCAAGGATATTAAAAAACGAAACTGCACCGCAGAAGTTAAAAGACTCATCCATGAAAGAAACCAAGCAAGAAGGCAATGGCAGCGGTCAAGGTATCCTCCCGATAGAGTGCTCTTAAACTGACTGAATAGCCAAGTCAGGGCCGTTACGCGTAAACAAGCAGACCACAACTGGGCCATTTATTTATCATCTTTGTCAGCAGATGAGGATAATGTTTGGAAAGCAACCAACAAACTACTGAGATGCTACACCAATATTCCGCCCTTAAATGGCCATCAAGGAATTGCCTACACTGAAGCTGAGAAGGCTGAGTCGCTAGCCGATAACTATGCCTCTCAGTTTTGCATAAACAACATATCCCACCCACAAACAGAACACCTTGTTGAACAATCACTCCCACGGCTACTCACAAGATCACACACAGACAACATTCCTCCAGTTAAGCCGTCAGAGGTCTATGATTATATATCTAAGCTTAAAATAAAAAAGAGTCCTGGACTTGATGGAATAAACAGCAAGATGCTCAGAAGTATGGGAGTCTTAATGATACTTAAGCTCACCAAAATTGTCAACGATATGTTCAGACTCCACCACTTCCCAACTCCATGGAAGACAGCGGTGATTGCTCCCATCCTGAAGCCGGGTAAACCAGCAACAGACCCTGCATCTTACAGGCCTATTAGCCTTTTATCAACCATCAGCAAGGTTGCTGAACATTTTATTCAGAAAAGACTCATGAAGTATATTGATGACAACAACATCTTCATCAACGAACAGCACGGCTTCAGGAAGAAGCGTTCTACCATTCATCAACTATATAGTCACTGAGCACATCTCCCATGGACTGATGAACAGATCGATCACCGGAGCCATCTTTTTGAATGTTGCAAAGGCCTTTGACAGAGTTTGGCTGGAGGGCCTCATGCACAAAGTCATAAACCTGGTTTCCCAGACTACATCACACACATCACCTACTCTCACCTCACAGGTTGACACTTTGTCGTTCGTGTCAAAAACACAATATCCACCCCCCGCCAGATTATGGCTGGGGTACCACAGGGGTCCCTTCTTGGCCCCCTATTTTTCAACCTTTATACGAACGACATACCACACTCACCAGACACTACACTTGCCATGTATGCAGACGACACGGCAATTCTCACTCAAAATGCATCTCACGGCCTAGTTATACAAGCATTACAAAATCACATACAAGCACTGGAGTCCTGGCTTCAGGCCTGGAAAATCCGCATCAACGTGGAAAAATCTGATGCAGTGCTCTTCACAAGGCTGAAGAAAAATATTGATCCCAATCTTCATGTTCTCATGTACGATACTCCCATTCCATGGACCAAGCAGGCCCGTTACCTAGGTGTTACCCTAGATCACTGTCTCACATGGTCCCCTCACATCACACAGCTTATTACCAAGTTCCGGGTGCGTAAACGTACACTCGCCCCTTTAATTGCCCGGAACAGTGTTCTCTCAGTTGACAACAAGTTACTCATTTATAAAGCCATGCTGCGTTCCATCCTAACCTATGCCTGCCCTGTCTGGGGATTTGCATGTAAAACCTCGTTGAACAAATTGCAAGTGCTTCAAAATGTAATCCTAAGGCAAGCGGGGAATTGTCCGTGGTTTGTTCGCAACTCGGCAATTCACCGTGAGTACGATATACCAGAAATTGCTAATTACATGGCCATGCTAGCCAAAACGTTTCTTGAAAAAATCCCTAAACTACAAAATCCGACAGTTCCTGTACTGAATTATGACTACAGCTCCCATGAAAATAGAAAAAGACCGCGCGAGGTGCTAAAATATCTATAATAAAATATGCATAAAAGGGAAGAGAAAAATATATAGAAAAAAAGAAGAAAGAAATATGTACTTAAATCTTTATATATCATGTTATGTATGTAAATTATTGTAAGAGTAACGATGCAGTTGCTCACTTGTGTCTTTGCATTGTAGCTTTGTATCTGTGCATTATGTATTTATATGTTCTTTGTATTATGTATTGTATTTCATGTACTATATCTTTTCCACACCAGCACTATCAATACGCATTACCTGTCTTTTTTACCTAGTCACACTGTATTAGTCCCTTTTGCTGCTTCTTGATTTTTTGTAACTGTTAATTTTAGTAACTTTTAAATCACTTTCCACTTTAGTTTAAATCACACATAGTTAATAATTTTAAATGTTTAATTTTTTGATTATAACTGTTATATCATCGAGCAACTGGCATTTTCTGACAACTGTATTTCACACCTTACTGTGCTCTGCACTTGCCTTCTTCTTTCTTGGGGTGGCAGCCATGGTGGTAGCTGACTGGTATCGTTTGGCCCATTTACGATTACATCATTCCCATAATTATGCTTATCAACTGGCCCTTGGGCCTAAGATTATGCCATGACGGATAAAGCTTAAGAAAAAATACGAAATCGAAAATCGGCTACTTTTATCCTAGGGTAGCGCTTTTGCGCGGGTACCTGCTGCGGACGTACAAGTTTGCCTGAGCCGACTGAAAGAAAACCACAAACAAGACCACCCGTCGAGTAAAAGGAAGAAGAGACCTGCCGAAGTTGAAGGCATAAATCAAAAATCGAAACAACCAAGAGGCTACAGACAAGCGTCGTCAACTACCGATGTACAAAGAACCAGTCTGCTGGACAATAAAAGGAAAAGACAAGATCTACCGACAGGATATTTGAAGAGACCACTTATCAGTGGGGGAAAGAAAAAATCAATTCCCACCAGGGGACAGGAAGCAGAGACGGAAAGTCTCGTGGATGAACCACACGACATAGGCAGATTTCTGCGTGAAGCGTATGTCCGAATACCAAGCTTAAAGAAAAACCAAAGATAAGTGAATTTTTGTATAAATCTTTTCTGTTATGTAAAATTGCATGAAAATGTTTAATACGAAGTTACAGGATAGGCCCACCAGCGGCCGAGCGGTAAAAACCGCTGAACACTGGTAGTTCGGTCCAGGGTTCAAGTCCCGCCGAACGGGCTGGCTGCATGGGCGTTTTCGTGGCTTTCCCCATGTGTAACGTGGATACGAGCCAGTTTCCCTTAAAAAGACCTCCACGGGGCATCCCTCCCTTTCCGTGTAGTGCCTTAGGGCGGAGCACGTAATATAAGAAGTTACAGGATAAAAGCTATTGCCTCGATTGAGAACTAAAGTTAATTCAGCTTTATTTGGTTAAAACACAAAGTATTATAATTATATATTATTATAACTAAGCATTATAGAATTGTTATGTTATATTATGTAAAGAACTAGTAGTTCGGTTTTATTTGTCGAAAGACTATTTATGTTAACGCGCCAAAAGATCTGGCTTCATACAAGCAGCTTCGTATTAGTACTTGTTAATGAAAATTTATTTTAGGTTCGCACGAAGAAAAGGATCCATTCAAGTAAAATTTTCATGTTATTCTCGATTGTCTGAAAAAGCACTTGTGTGTAAAAGGTTCAAAAATCTGTTGTGTTAAATGATACTTTTAATGAAAGTTTAAAGCTCAAAAGAGGAGATATAATATGTTTTTAGTGCTAAAACTTCAAAAAAAAGTGAATATATTCAAAGTTTAATACAGTCAATTGAGTTTGTGCAAAAGAAATTTTATTTAAATCATGCGATTTTGGAGCGAAAGCTTGCATGCCTTTGAGATGAATGTATAAAATATTTTAGTATGCATGTGTTAATTTTCATGTTTATCAGCTCATAGAGAACTTAGAAATGAATTTAGGGTGTGTCTAAGAAGGTTGTTATGTGCTAACAGTCGATGTGCGTTTAGGTGGAGATTTTGTCCACTATAACATAGAACACTTGCGTTTTCACACCACACCTTGTGGAGAATCATAAGGGGATTAAAGTTTAAAATTTAAGCATGAAAGTGAATTGAATGATTGTGGCATAAAAAACAGTAATGTTCGGAAAAGCTGAGAAAGCTACGCTAAATAAAGGCTAGAACTTAATAAAAGATTGTATTGTGAAATTTACATGTTATTTAGAATCATGTATTCATAAGTGTTCCTTCCAGATGATTGGATGGAGTTGACTGAACCCATACTGAATGATGACAAAGGACGCCCAGCAGAACTATGATGATGACAAAATTTTCGTCTGTAATCATTTAAAGTTTAGTATTTTGAATGTAAACGGGGCTTTGATCTTGTCAGTTGTAGAATTTATCCGTTTGTAGCAGGTCTTTAAGGACCTTTATCCAAGTCTGCTAAATTCTGGCATGGACGAATGTAGGAATTTATATTTATTTTAAATAACCAGTTAATTTTAATTTTAAGTTACTTTCCTATAAGCCTTCATTCCCCTAATTGTCAGTGCCAGAATATTTAAATTTAGTAGCGCGCAAGAAATACAAATTCTATTAGTGAAAGAATAAGTTAAATATCGACGTTCCAAAAAGAGAGAGTCCGGGATATTGCTGTGCGTGCTTATACGCAAACTTCTGTTTAGCAGTACTCCTGGTTTGACGTGGCTATTATCTTGCTACCACTAGACTCATCTACGCGCTGTAGGCTACAGGATTATATGAGCCCTGTAGGGTAATTCTACTATTTGTGAATATCTCTTATTTTAAATTTGATTCTATTGTTTCAGTTACCTCCTAAGTTGAGGCGTAGTATGTTAGCGTCAAGTTGACGCATTGTAAATAAGTTAAGGAATTTAATAAAGGGCAGTTTTAACCCTTCCTCAGTGAAATCACTATCTCTCAAGGTTCTACACAACAGCAAGACTGTAGAACGTTACAAAGCATTATGCAGAGTTGTAAAATTTCTTTGGATACATCTGGCGACACAAATATTTTCTGGATCTTGTACAGATGCTCTCGTCTAATTACAAGTAACCATTATGAAACGCTGTGAAGTTCATATGACTTAACTCTAGTAGACTTATTTGTAGTTCCTGCCCTCTAAGTGTACAAATATGTTCAGAATCAAACGTTAAAATAAGCATCGAATAGCCACTTAAAAGAACAGGGTTATGTTTGTTGAATTCAACTCTGATTTTTTCTGTACCTTCTGCATACAGTTTGCCGTGACAAACATTTTTAGTGGAGGTTACAAACTCTAAGCTTAGTTCCCTACATATCAAGTCTTCATTGACAAGGAAGTGTTGGATGTAAAGCTATCTTTTATAGAAATCCCACTTTTTCTGTGCCTAACAACAGTTATCTAGCCTTTAAATAGGTTTCAGACCGCACAGACTGTATGGCTTAAAACATTAAGTTATCTGACCCTTTCCATAGCTGAGAACCTAATCTAAAGCTTCAAGATTTACCCAAAAAGTAACTAATATATTTCAGTGATGTTATGATATTATTTGCCTTTCTAAACATATTGATCAGATTAGTTTAGAAAAAGATATTTAGTTTTGATGTTTGCTCTTTTATGAAACGTGAAACCAGACGCATTATTTATTTTAAGAAATATCATTGTCATTACTATATGAAAAAATTGGTTTAAATACATGGTTTGCACATAATCTTCAACCCCAAAACATATGTCTTTGTTGTGTGACTAGATTTTAATAATATTTTAAACAAGTTTCATTAGTGTTAAACGCAAACATGTGGATTGAAAGAATTAGAGGAACTTATAATTTGATTTTGAAAAATGTAACGGTTTATGATTCAAGGTTAGAGAGTATGTACACGTCCTGAGCTTATTATACTATTCTTCAAATGAGTAATTATAGTGTTCTTTGGGATTAATAAGTACTTCATATGCCTAAAAACATGCATTTATATTTAGAATTTTTTATAAGTCTAATAGATGTTGAAAGCCTGCATAATAGATAATATAAAATACTTAATACCTTTGTATCGAAGCGCATTATGTACTATACCAAGTTAAGACAATGCGATCTAAGCTTAAAATTTACTTACCGTTTTCGAATTTGACATGAATTACATAAATGCATAAAAATCTATATGATAAATTAATCATTTGTTCTCTATTATATTTACAGCATTATTCCGTTGCAATATCTATTATCTAATCATTCTTAAATCAGAATATAATAATAAATGGGCAGAGGCATTAAGCTATTTTTTCCCCTGGAAAGTCAATTATGCATCTAGCGGGAATTCAGGCAACCGATCTTCCAATTATGGACGAACCAAAACTTACACTGCGAAAGCACGCAGTGTAAGTTAAAATTTAAGCAGGAAT
>KK115235.1:3742-19389 GCA_000611955.2 Stegodyphus mimosarum | reverse complement strand
GACAAATACTCCTCACAATGCAAAGGCAATTTCTTCTCCAAATCTGCAGGGAGTATAGGGCAACATCCACCAATGCGCTGCAAGTTCTGACCGGAATCCCCCCTTGACCTAGCTGCAGAAAGAGAGGCGGCACTGGCAAGAGTCCTGCGTCTGCAGAAAGCTAGCATCTTATGGAACAGACAGTACCATCCGAGACTGTATGAGGCAAAGATAACCGACCAGATGAGTCACCCTGCCAGTAATGATATTAAACTTAGTGTTATTATAACCGACCAGATGAGTCACCCTGCCAGTAATGATATTAAACTTAGTGTTATTATCCGTTACCCAGCAGACCAAGACTTAAATGTAAAAATTTACACGGATGGTTCTAGATTCGATGCCGGCACGAGTTGTGGACTCCGTGTTATCACTGATAACACAGTGACACATAAATGGCAACGACGCCTTCGAGAGGGCAACACTGTATTTCAAGCGGAGCTCACACCATTACAGAAGGCGATTAACATTTCACGAAACTTTGCAGAACAGATTCAGATCTGCAGTGACTCGCTTTCGGGACTACAGACAATCAAGGGAAATAGGTCCAGGTCTCCACTAGTAGTCGATATTCAGAGAATGCTTCTGCAACTTCCACTACAAATTCGCCCAATCCTGTGCTGGGTTCCAGGGCATTCTGGAATCATGGGCATTGAACTAGCGGCTCAGACGGCCAAGAACGCCGCGCTTAATAGAAACCTTCCGGAATTCCCCCTGCCACTTTCAGCCTCGTCAATTAAGAAAGATACGCTAGAACACCTACTATCTCAATGGCAGCAAAGATGGGACACCTCAGTGACAGTCCACAGAACTTACCAGTACCTTCCTAAAGTCACTAGGAATATGCTATCAAGTTCATCAGCAATTACAAAGTATATTAGTGGACATGGTCCTTTCCTAACCTACTTCGCTAGATTTGGACTTCTGAAAAGTGAACTATGCGAATGCGGCTTGAGGGGGACACCAGATCATTATGTGTTTGCTTGCATAAACACAAGAACACTACACCTTCCAAAGCCCAGTGAAGATGAAAATTAGAAGCAATGGACCTTGCTACTAATGAAAAGCAGACTCGCAAAAAATAAGCTCAGCAGCATCATCAAACAACGCAGCGAACAGTACACTTACCCACTAACTCTGTAACACGCAAAAGCAGCTTATCAATATGCTTACAAGGCAGTAGACGTGCAACAATGTTATGCTAGAGTGGCTCATATAGATGCAGTATCACCAAGTAACAACAATAGTTCGCAATACTTCAGGCTCTGAGTACCCGATTCAAGGAGACAGCACTAATTACCAGGTACTGATGCTGACGATATATGTGAACACTTGTCGTACTCTGCACTATTTAGACTGAGAGAACATTAAGCCTTCATTAGTTAGAACATTTAAGTAGTCTGTACAGTTATATAAAGATGACTTTGATACGAAATATTACAATGTATCTATATAATTATAAGGACATGTGTATATGCTAATTTATACTGCACTGTTACTATATCTATGTTAATTAAGCGCAGTAGTGGAAAATATACAAGCAAGGCGTTAACATAACAACCTTCATTGTAAATCAAGCAATGTTCAAAGGGCCCTGTAACCATGCCCCATGAATCTCTCCCTTTATTAGTAACAAACAAATGCAATTGTGTTGCTGGGGATAGCTCACTCTGGTCTGGGTTGGAATGAAATCTCGTTCTACTGTGTGGGCATTTACGCCGATTGGTTATGCCTTAAAACGGAGCCCACATGGTGGCGTACACTGTCTTTGCTGTTCAGTTTTCCTGCCGGAGTGCAAATTTCAATTCGAGCATATTCAAATAAGACAGAAAGAGATTGTATTTAAGAAATATATGCGTAAACTATGATGAGGCATCTGTTCAGTGCACTTTTGCATTGGTTGTTCAAAGCAATTAATATGCAATTTTACATTGGATAAATGTAACAGATATATATGATGCAGTTAATAAGTTTAATTTTTCGCAATATCAATTTAGTCTAAATGTAAAAATTAACTTTCAAGTTTTGAAATTTTTTTATTTTATTTATTTATTTATTTATTTATTTTGAAATTTTTTCAAAGGTTTTTGATTGTTTAATCTGAGCATGTTCCGTCTGCTGAAGACCACGTTACTCGTTGAATCTCTTGATAGCAGTCACTTTGCAGCGTTGCTTTATTTTTGTCATTAGTGCTTGTCACGCTGGTATCAGTTTAAGCCAAATTGCACGTTAATCATTTCTGCGTAGCTTTTGATAACTTACGACTTAGTTCTAATCTGGATTCGCTACTTTTGAGTTACGCCACAAATGCTGGCATGTAAGTACAAGAAGTGCCTTCTGTTAAATTATTTTGAGTTCTCAATAAAAGAATCCTTACACCCTTCTTGTGTTCTTTTTCATTTTAGACATAGTGATAAGTCGCTTACATGTCTATTCAAGGATCTGCCACAAGTTACACATAGTTCTAGGCATAATTCCTACGAAACTAGACTAAAAACTACGCTAAGCAGAAGGTTGTTGCTTTAGACTTTAAAAAAATTAAAAACTCGAAAGTTAATTTCTACATTTAGACTAAACTGATATTTTGGAAAATTAAAGCATATTAACTGCCTCATGTATATCTGTTAAATTTATCCGATGTAAAATTACATATTAATTGCACTGAACAACCAATTCAAAAGCGCACTGAACCGATGCTTCATCAAAGTTTTCTCATATGTTTCTTTTGAAGTGGAGGAAAATTACTTCACGACTACGTAACCAATCATTTTTATCTGTAACTTATCACAATTCCGATAAAAATGTTTCGATACTAGGAAATAAAAATGAAAGGAAATATTAAAAAAATTGTCACTTTACCTTCCTGTGTTACCTACGACCCTTCTTACTTCCGACAAAATGCGACAAAAACTGTCGGCTTTAGAGATTTGCGGCACGTGTTTTGGTCGTTGTTATGTGTCCAGTTCCTGATAACAGTAATTGCTGGTTTGAATTTCGAATACAATTTCCTGATTCTGAAAATTCTTTTCCTCTGATATGTATATTAACGTATATTTAATGAAAAAGAAAATAACTGAATGAAAATTTATAGAACAAACTTGATAACTCTGCAATAAGTCAGATAATTTGCAGTTGCATCCCACATTAAACTAATAATGACTAAAATAACTCGCTAAGGAACAGATGTTGAAGATCAGCCTAAACTGAACCAACGCAAGTTGCATGAGTTTGCAGGACACTCGTTGTTTCAAAACCTGAAAGCACAGGTTTCTTCTTCGTCATTTTCATTCGTACTCCTAAAGTAGAAGGTTTTATTCAAACCTTCGAAACTAGTCTTCCAAACCCTGATTCTTGTTGATTCAGTATGTCTAACATTAGTGCAATTAATTTTCTTTTTGGCTTAAAAGTAGATTAAACCATAAAAATGAAGTTATTTTCTTCTGTTTTACCACCAAAGAGCATTTTCGTATAAAAAACTTACGCGGCATAGCTATTTTTGTATTTCAGTTCCTATATAGCATGCATGTATTTTATTCACAATCAAAATTCTTGTCTGGAGAAATAAAATACGATTTCAAAATCGATTCCAACCTAAATACACTCTTAGACAAAAAAAAAAAATGCACCAAGAACTAGTTATCCGAATGGGACGAAAATCGTTAGAAGTGATGTACATGTACAGAAAAACAAATGATTACAGCTTGAGAAAAATTGGATGATTTATTGAAGTGATAGAGCTTTACAAAGTGAAAATGTTAGTAACGCGTTTGTCCACCCCTGGCTCTTATGCCTGCAGTTATTCGGCTTGGCATTGATTGATAGAGGTTGCGGATGTCCTCCTGAGGGATATCGTGCCAAATTCTGTCCAAGTAGGGCGTTAGATCGTCAAAATCCTGAGCTGGTTGGAGAGCCCTGCCCATAATGCTCCAAACGTGCTCAATAGGAGAGAGATCCGGCGACCTTGCTTGCCAAGATAATGTTCGGCAAGCACTAAGGTCACTAGTCTAGGCACACTGGAGTCCGTCATCATTTCGTTATCCACTGCACGAACCAAGTAATCATTATTTCAAGCCAATCTCTGTCAAAGAACCTGAATGTTAAGAACGAAAGCTTCGCTGAAGCGGGAGTGGATCCGTCGGACAGAAAAGGGGAAAATGTACTCGAAATTTACTTTAGAGGGGCTATCCGTCTAGCCTTAATACCTTTTTGCGCTTGCGCAAAATAATGTCTGGACGATGTCGAAGGTTCAACTTATTTCTGTCAACTTTCCTTTTGTTCTGATAGTTGGATAAAAGTGACATCTGAAGACATCCAAAGAAAGTTTGAAATTGAATATGTTTTTACTAATGCAAGTAAATTCAAAAATTGGTAGAAATTTAAGCAAATTTTAAATTCAAAGCTATCATAAATTTTCAAATGAATTAAAGCTAAAAAAATTATGAAATATTGGTATTTTTGACAGGCCTTCGCTGTGCTTAATTTTATCATTTTACACTGCACATATATTACCTAAATAACTTTGAAGTCATCCGTACAAACTAAAGTCTTAACAGACTGGTAATGGAGAAGGGTAAAACAGGATACCTAAATCAAAATGTGCAGGATAGCAATAGACTATGCGAGGCAACATTCATCATTATTGTGAATTAAATACATCATTTCTGAATTGAATTTTTACTCAATATTACAATTCAGAAGTATTATTCCTAAACTGCCGTAAAGAATATGACCGCTGATTCTCGTCTAGCTCAATTTTATTCATTCATGTCATCCCGTTTTCTACCAAAACAGCAATGATGCGATTAGCACAGTTCGTAAAGGAAGAAATGTTAAATAAAGCGAAGAACTGGTCCAACATGTAAAATAAACTGAATGCTTTATATAGGTGCAACGGAGATAATAATGCTCTCGTCTTCCACATGATATCAAGCGCCAGAAAGATGCGAAGGGACTTCGTGTATCAGTGCTCTGATCCTTGACATTGCATTTGCCAGAAAAGCACTGAAGGGGAATTCTTCATGGATTTTTTCTTCAAACATTTCGATAGTCTTTGCATATTTCTTTCGGCTTTTCTAGCCCAGTCTTCCTGTTGTGGGACTTCGTTTTTTAAAGTAACCGAGTTACGAACGAAGAAACCTTTGAAAGAAAGAAATTAAAGTGTTATTCCAGCTAATATAAAAAAAGGGGAAGAAACTTAATGGCCATATTACAGATTCACCTATTAAGAAATTAAAGTGTTATTCCAGCTAATATTAAAAATGAGAAGAAATTTAACGGCCATATTACTTTAAATATTACAGCCTCACCTCTTATTCGCTTATATTCATGCGATGCTTTTATTGTTGCATTCCATTCATTGCACTAGACTCGAACTGAGCCTTCAAAGCTTGACACACAAATTTATTTAATTATTTAATTAACTATTTAATTAACACTCTGTTCTACGTTTAGCGAAGTTTTTCGAGAGACTCTGCCCGAGGTAGGAATTTCCTTGTAAAGAAAATTCCAAATAGCCAAGTAACCCCTCTATTTAAGGAAGTCTTTGAATAGCTTTTATTCGTTCTGTTTAAAATTATTTATTTTTTTGTTCTGACACGTATGTCTGTACAGCTGTGGTGCTAAAGGAAAGCGAGTGACTGTTTATCTGTTATTACATTCCATTCTATATGTGATGAGGAGTTAGTGTAAGACGATTCTCGAACAAGAAAATAATGTTTAAAAATGGGGTACGTAAAATATTTACCTGCCCCATTTTTAAACATTTTTCAACCAATCCTTTAATTAAGCTTAAACGAAAGTTGCTTTTTATTTTTATTTCTGTTTTTCGTGTTTTATACAGCAAATCCTTTTAAAGTTAGTTGTGTAGTGAATGATAAAAATGTCCAAACGAAAGTGTCTAACACTTAGAAAAAAAACGACGATTCTTGACGAAATGAACAAAGGTGTAAAGAAAAAAGACATTGCCATGAAAGGACCTATTAAGCATAAAAAATAACAACCAGAAAGCGATTGATGATGCTGCAAAAGATGCAGACATCAGTGAAAGTAAATGTGCAAAATTTTCTCCAGAAGATTTGTTAAATACGTTTGACACTTTGCGACGTGTTTTCCTATTTGAAGAAAGAGTATAGAATACGTTTTCCGTACATTACAAAGATGTGAGACATATCACGACATAAAATGATGTTCACCAAATCAAAAAAAACAAAATAATAATAATAAGAAGAAGAATTAAAAAAAAATAAAGTAACTGATTATTTTTAGAAATGATTTTATGTAATTTTTATATGTAACTTATATAAAATGGATACGCTAACGTATGTAATTTTGCATTTATATTTCATTTTAATACTAACTTAAAATTTAAAAGATTCTTGCCTTAAATCGCATTTTATCCTAGCCTCCATTTTCCAAATTTTTCCAATTAGCGACGTTTTTCACGGGATTCTGCGACTTCGTTAAATAGAGTATGATTGTGTGAAGAATTTACACTTAATGTTCTGCCAGCTTTGGAGACTAATTGTGGGAAGATATTTAGAAAAATATCTTTATGTTTAAATTTTTTTTTCTTGAGGTCTATGCTGTTTGCTTTTTCATCTTAAATGTGTAAGTGGTTCAGCAAAACCATTTACACATTTAAACATATAATCATATTTTCGAAGGTAACTTAAATTCCAAATTTAAGAAATTACACATAATTTTAATCATCTTGTTTTACAGGTTTGGTTCAGAAACCTTCTAATGTTTTGCAAAATGTAGTGAACAAGTGAAACTGATTGATTATAATTCCAAAATAACCCTTTCTCTTTATACCTTAATTCCTTTTCTTCCAATATACATCCAACCCGAAATCGGATTCATCATTAGTTGGTAGAAAGTTTAGTGTGTAACGAACTGTAAAGATATCTTTCTGTGCGTAAATTTACATCCATAAGCCTTGAAGGGTTCTAAAAACAATTTCACATAAAATCCAAACATTCTACTGTTTCCAAATATTGGCTTTATTTGCGAAGTTTCGTAACAAAGAATGGCTCCATATAAGCAGGATTTTCAGTAAAAAAAATCAAAACTGTTTTTCAATCCACCATAGCTTTCTCTATTATCCAAATGACCGAATTCTGGTTATAAAGAATAATTCTTGCTTGCTTTAAAATTTTCATCGTTGAGAAATTTTTGCAGTAGTTTTGAAGTTATTTTGTGTTAGTTTAAAATATCGTTTCCAAACATAATAACTACAAGTTCTAAAATTATTGCACTACATAAGAGGATTTTTTTGTTGTCAATTTGCTATTAAAGGAGGTTGCCCCGTTTCCGTAGATGCATTAATTCCATCCTAATTAGAAATTTAAAATATTGGCCCCGAAAGGTAAGAAAAAAGAAAAAATATATTACGAATATATTACGAATATTTAGCATTAGTCTTTAAAATATCGTTTTGATAGTTGTTAAAACATCAGACATAAATGCCAGATAAGCTCTTCAACTCATGTTTCCAGATGGACTATTAATTAGAGTTTATGATTAAGATCTTTTAAGTCTTTGAAGAAATATTTCATTAGTGTAAAACAGAGGCTTAAACTAAAACAATAGGCACTTGATCGAGTAGAATGGAACTGTAGGACGATAGCGTGAAAGTGATAACTATCATTGCCACCCAAAAGAAGAAGCCTCATTTGTATGACAACCATCATAATTATTAAACTATAGCGACAGTGAAGTTGTAGAATCATAATGTTCGCCGATGGAGGAAACATGAAAAATATGCAGTGCCATCGACGGATTCGAACTTTCCGATTGCTAGCTGAACGTGCTTTCCAATTACATTATGAAGGCATTCAGTAAGGATGAAGAAAAACCTTCCGAAGTGTACCACTGCAGTTCTAATATAACGTTATATCTCAGCAGACGGAGTGAATCGAGTTCACGTCTTAGAAGGAAAAAAGGAATGCCCAATATTAATATGTTTGAAACAACTGCTTCCTTCAGCTATTAACAAGTTTCAAAACAATGTTTACATTTTCACCATAATAATTTGCTGTGCTAACGAATGTGAACAATAGTAAGATGGTTTTCTTCAATCAATTCAAAAACTGCAATGGGCTGCTCAATCGTCAAATCTCAATCCTATCAAAAAATATTTAGTTAATATAAAAGCGAAAAGCAAGTTTAAATTATTCACAACAAAGTACAATATACTAAAGCCATAATATTACAGTGGCGGTCATCCGAAAAATCCTGATAAACGTATAAGTAGTATGTCCAAGCTGTGTGCATTAGCAGTTAAAAACAAAAGATTTCCAGTTAATATATGGATAATCCAAATGACGTGGATCATATCTAAGTTCATTAATTGATGTAAATGTCTGATGTTTTTCAATTCTACCGTATCCATTCCTACTGCTATAAACATTGTATGAAGTTGACAGGAGTTATTACAAAAATGTAGCTTTACATTTCTTTATTTTTTTAATTCATAACACTTACAATAATATTATTTTAAATCTTAAAACTATTTTAAATTTCAATAATATTTTCATTAAATTGACACATTATTTATTAAAATTAAGATTTAAAATTGTTTTAAAATATGGTTAGATACACAAAATACACACTTTCATAAAGTGCTATAGGACTTTTGCATCAAGTTTCAGGAGAATAATTTTTCACAGAACTAGTTTTTATGTTTTTTATGCAGTGAACAGAAACCTGTTCGGTGTGTGAAAGATTATGTACTATACATGTTCATAGATAGATAGATTTTACAAACTTGAAATGCTGCTACAGAACTTGGAGCCAAAATTTTAACATTAGGTATCATAGAATACTTCAAAAGTATAGTCATATTGCTCAACAGTGTTGGACAATTTGAGATAATTTTACCAAAGCAAGAATACAGCTAAAAAATACTTATATATTACCCTATATGTGTTGACTCACCCAAGAATACTTTATTTGTTGATGTCTTAATTAATATTATTTATTAATTATTATAAATGTCATTTGTTGATAACTATTCCAAATGTTTCCTGACATCATGAAGTACAATTAAGCATAAACTAGCATATAATATTTATTTTATGACTTAAAAAAACATTGGAACCTTATCTTCATTGTATTTGTAATGAGTTTCTACCCATTCCATCATCTCTCTCATGAAAATTAGGGAGTTTTCAATGAAACTTTTAAAAAATTATATTTTCCGTATTTTCAGCAAGTATAATGCTTATTTAAATAATAAAATCAATCGTTGAATAATAAACCCCTTAGAAAAACTTTAATTGATATCATAGTTAAAACACGAAAATGCATGGCATAAATATTTCTGCAAAAGCTTTATCTCGATTTGAAAGTCTGTTAAATTGAGAGTTTAAGCACAGTTTTTTCGCAGATTTAAATTGGTCATTGCTTCAAACTTCTATTTAAATTCATATATTTCATAAGATAAATAATGAAACTTTTGTAATTTTTTTATATTTATTTCTATCATTAGGTTATTTTGGATTGATTTGTTAAATTGCTAAAATATCGTAAAATATTTTATAAATTTAAATTTTAAATATATTTAACACTTAATTAATAAAATATTTATTAGCTCTAAAATAAGATTTTGAGTTTGCTATCTTATTAATAATAATAAAGATTATTATTGATAAAATATCATACTAAAATGAGATATTGAGTAAGAATATAATGTCTTCAAGAGTGATCTGTATTTAAATTATCAATTGTAGTCTTTGGGTTGATTACGCTCTTGAAACAAAAAATAACATTTCGAAAAATTTTAAATATTTCATATAAGTTTTATATAAGTTCTTATTTTTTTCATATTGCAATCAATATATACAGATAAAGAAAGTGCTAGGCAAAAAAATAAAGTGTTAAAATGTATCCCTCCGATAAAAAAAGTACTGAGCCACAAAAGTTTACAACTAAGTGTCTGTCCTTCTATACTCAAAAATGTAACCCGAATTTATTTATGAAACAGCATTTTCCGTGAGCTTAATAATTTACAGAGAAATAAAATTGCTTTTGTTTGCTAGAAAATCTTCAGCATTTTTTTAACAAAGGAATGTTGATTTATTAAACATCTAATAGAAAATTTCCTTTTACTTACGAGTTTAGAATTGCTTCTCCTCCGTTTCGGGAAATGGTGGTTTTCGGAACGATAAAAAATGGTCTGAGTAATCCCTGAAATGCTTTAGAAATCCGCAATCTTTCTACAGTCCTTCAATACTGACGCTGATAAAAAAAGAAAACTAAACAATTGTTCTGTTATGGTTCCGGTAGGATGCTGGGATTTTTTGACTAGGAACTGATATTCCTCTACCAAGATTTAAGCGGGACGAAAATTTACGTGTCAAACATCCGGTGTATTTCATTGTTACGCAGACCCGTTACTTTTTCCTTTCTCCGAATATTTTACATGAATCACGATGAATGAATAAAACTGCTACAAAGGGAACATTCATAAATCTATAGTTGTAAGACAGAAATGTATTTTTATGCTCTCATATTACATACATTTTCTCTCATAGAAATTTCTTATATGTTAGGAGAATTAATGTTACTGTAGACACCAGAAACACTTAACGGGTTTACACTTAGCTGTTTGGTGGTTAGGCAGTGATTTGAGGCATTGCCAAACGCGATGAGTATAATCGCATACAAAATTTGCTTAGCAAAGAGAAAAGTAATAATATTGGATGTTTTAAATAGCGAAGGGGCTCACAAACCATTTACCTACCACGAATGCTACATCACGTTATTTTTGACGGTACAGATTTGAATGTTCAAACTCAGTGTAAAATGGAGCTCTTATTATTGTATTGGTATATGATAGCGTATATATGTTTGGTTCTTATTATGTGATCAAAATATAAAAAGTTTGAGAATTTGTGATCCAGCCTATCTTGTCGATTCTATATTTTATTCCTGTTAGAGCATTATGCCTTTTGCTCCGCTGTAGTGGAACAATTTAGACATTTCAATTACTATTTAAATAAATGTGCACATAAATTGTAGCCATCTTTCACATTTAACATTCAGCCGATGAGTGTTCCCCTTCAATGGTGAGTCTGATTTAAAAAGAATTATGTTACGAATTATGCAAATTTGAAAACCTGGGAAGTAGTTATAGACGGAAATTTTTTAATTCATACCTAAAGTAATAACGCTCCAATTGGGATAACAGCTGCACCTAAATCTTGAAAACAATTATAGAATTAAAACTCAAAAAATTAATTGCTATTATGGACCTGTAAAACTTTAAATCTGTAAATGTGTTTAGAGTCAGCAAATAATGCGTCGGTAAATCAGTGCCTTTTCGTAAGTATATGTGAGTCTGACATGAGGACATTCACAATATGCTGAATATCCTATCAGATGGTTTAGCGGTAGACCCTCCAACCGGTCTCCTGGGATATTACTCAGCAAAATTCAGGTGGAGCTGCACTTATTGCCTTGCGATTATAGCTGTAACAAACAATGGTGAAATTCTTCCCATTTCTACCTGTACCTGTAGATTCAAGACATTTACTAGTCTTTCGCTAAATTTACTACTTACTTAAATAATAGTTTAAAAAATCTCTTTTTGGGCACAAGCTCTGGAAAAGGAAATCAGGAGTGATAAATAGCTCTCTTAAATCAAGCTATACAATTTAAAAAGTGTAATGGTGTCTCGCATAAGGAACTCGTGCCCGAACCAGAAAATATCCCGCAATGACAAATTCCGTGCCGAATTAAGAACCATAACAAAGTGCAATTAAATTTATTTTACTTTGTATTCTAACGACACTTAATTACAAAATTTAAAATAAAATGAAATCTGTGTAAAAGAGCAAACAGGAAAGAGAGAAACCATGAACATACTTTTTAATGTTATATTACTATTGATGAAGTGCTTCCATTCCAACTCAGAAATTTGAACTAATGGTCACATGATGGGGTTTACTTCTAAAGAATGGTTAATGTGCTGCGCTACTTGTTTGATACATGGTGAAGTTTCTGGTGCCCGCTCACTTCTACCTACCTATCTACTGATGAAATGTAAACTCTCCTTGGCTATGGATACGAAAAAGAGCATCAGGAAGTCTCTTCTGATGAGGAGATGAAGAATACAGTGGTTCCATATCAATTGCATCTGTCAAGGATCTCCTGACGAATAGGAACTGTGACAACCGTTGAAGCAGTCAAACTACTTCCACAGTTCTTCCACAAAGTAAATTTTTTTTAAATTAAAAGCATTGAAAGCTGCAGGTCACAGTCATGAAGCGATGTCTTAATAAACTGATATGAAAAAAGTGGATAATCTCTTTAGCTGCAATGCCATCCACTTCTTTAAGATCCTCTTGCTAATAAGAGAGACCGCATTTTATAATTTCTTGAAACATGACCTCCAACCAAACAAGAGGCAGATGTGCAAGAAGATGGAGGACAATTGAATCATCAAACTCCACTTGAAGATCGAAAAGACTCACACTTAAAGGAATTAAAAACTATGGGACTGTGTGCGTATCTAATTTATACAATATAAAATATTTGGGCATAATTCATTAATAAATTCTTATCATTTCCCACACCTATGATGTTTTTGATATCCTATTAAATGTTTTTATAACGCTTCGCGACTTTGTATCGGATTCAGAATCCGGTTATTTCTAGAAAAGTCAACAAAAAGTCCAGCATCGCAGAATGGATTATGTTTCTGGCGTTCTCAAGGCATAAGGCTCGCTTTTGCAAATTTAGGTTTCTCTTCCTTGCTAGTGCCATTATCTATTAGTACATATGGGAAGTGCGGCGTAGGAGTTCCCGATATCCTTGGTGGCAAAACGACCTCGGGATTCGATCTTGGATCAGTTACGTGACAATTAAATACCGTACCGTTATCGCAAAAGAGCTCAGAAGCGGTAGTTTCTGATATTAGAAATACTTCGTAATGCGAGAGTTTTATTAGCCATGGAGATCCCTATAGGTTTCATACGCGAAGCACCATTGCAATTTTTTTAATTGAAAATAAATTCCATCAAAGATACTGTGGAAAACTGTAGCCTTAAGATTGCATATTCTCACAAAAAGCTATAAGGTATTTTCTCCCTCCTTTCGGCATGCCTTCGTGGTGTAATGCTCAGCATACTCGGCGCGTATTCGAGAGGTCCGAGGTTCGAGTCCCGGTAAGGACATTGCTCATTTTTCATATTCACTGATTCAGAAAATACTAATGACTCTACAGTGGCGCCCGAATTAAAAAGTGGTGGATGATAATCCTTCATCACCAAGATTTGGCGATTAGGTCCCCTAATTCCCAGTCGCCGTTTAAAAGGGCGAGTATATAAGCTATTTTCTCCCTTTTTTCGGAATGCCTTCGTGGTGTAATAGTCATCATGCTCGGCGCGTATTCGAGAGGTCCGAGGTTCGAATCCTGGCGAGGGCATTGCTCATTTTCCCTGTCTTCTGCTTCAAAAACTCCTAATGACTCTACAAAGCTACAGAATGACTATTCTGGACAATTAAATTAATAGGATCATCATGTGATTATTATGCATACTAAACTACGCCAGAGTAAGGAGTTTAGAAAAGAGACATTGCAGAAGAGGAACTACTGCTCCATTTAGATGCAGCTCCAAGCACAGTTGACACGGACAGCCCCTTAGGGCAAGTTTTGTAGACTACCAATTAAGTCATTTTCATAACCCACAAATAAGTAAAAGTATTTTTTGCTTTGAATTATTAGCATGCTTACTTTATATGACTGAATGCTTATAGTGCTGAAAATGCAGGAGCTGTTGGTCTCAGATGCAAAACTTAAAGAAATTTTACTTTCCTCTGTTTCTAACATTACTGTTAGACAACGTAGCTAGTACCATATTTCTTCACATACTTTTCCCCATCTTTTTACTAATTTTAGGGTCCGAAAATCGAGAAGGGAAAATTATACAATAATTTCTGATGGATGCGGTTACATTAAGAACATAAAACAAATAAAAAGTAATCCTGGATAAACTACATGTATTTATAGCAATATTATTCCTTAAAACGAACCTATACATTCCAATGGGAACGCATTATAATATTAACATTACGGTACATAATAAGATAGCTTCCTTGCCTCCTTTGTTGCCGCTACTAATCCTTTCGGCCTCAAATAATTCATAAATAATTAGAGAAAGTGAATGTGAATATGCAGCTGACTCAGTGAAATCGTAAATTGAATGGCGGTTCGTAGTTATTTTGCTGTAATTGGTCGATTCTTGTATTAGGCCGGTATAAAGTTAAGGAAGGGTTTTCCATGACCTTCGCAAGTATTTTGAGTTTGGCGAGGGTTTTTCTTATTAATGAAATGAAAATAATCCCTGTGTAATCCATTTTGAAATTTAGGGGAGCTTTCTGATTGAATGCTCTATTCCTCAATGTAAGAGAAAACTTACGCGAATATTTTTTAAATTTTCAGAACCGAGTGAGGAAATACGTTATCTTATAACATCCAACAAGAGATGTATAACGTTATCAGTTTTAATAAAAGCCAGTACTTATATATGTTGTCTTCTTCGAGTCGGCCAATTCACATGTTCTGGAATAAGCTCTGCAGAGAAAATTAGAAAAGGCAAAAGACTGCAAAAAAGTTTGCAGATAAAAATAACTGAAAACTTAGTATAAAAGTTGCACAATTTGCTTCAATACAATTTTACTTTAATCGTACTAACCATCTAACAAAACTGAATTTTCATTTGAATTAAGAATAAAATTCAGAAATTTATAAATTAAACAAATTAAAATTAGTAAGTTCTTTTTCTCTGATGTTGAAGCAATTTTAATTTTTTCGTTAGTAGAGAGAACGAAATGAAATATAACTTAGTTTCAGTGCCCTAAATCGGAAGAATTAATCGAAGTAATAACCAAAAGTGAAAGGCATTAAATATTTTTGAAGACATCGAACGCAATAAATTAATTATGCAACTGTCTAAATTCGAACCGCGGGTGATTTTTTATTTGCCGGCTAACCACTTACATCAAGATAAAACGCACAATTGAATGAGATAATTCTTGAGATTCTCCCATACTTAAAGGGTGACTGGAAGAGACACAATATCCAGTCAGCCAATTTCAAGTGGTCATGAGTTCTATTTCACTAGTGTTTAGTTCGGGCGTCATTGTAGAGATTATTTAAATTTCTTTGAATCAATCTAGGAAGTGTGATAAAACAACTATACTTTTGCCAGGACTCGAACCACAGATGTCCCACTTGCCAGTTAGGCATGTTGACAACTTACGTCATGACAGTATGAAAGGGAAATGTGATAATTCCTTAAAGAGAGCAGAAACTCTTTACATACTTAAGTTATAAAGAATGTTATCTCCGAAAGTGGTTTCTTAAGAGGGAAAACATGAACAAACCAACTTTTAAAAGTAGATTTTAACTATTTACTGTTTAAAAGGAACATGATGCGACAAGATACTTAAAAATAACTTTTACCGGAACTGCCCAGTTTGAGGAATTTGTAGTTTGTGCTAGGGAAACTCAAATGATTTAACAATGGTATCTTGTTTATGAAAATTGCTAAAGCGAGTGCATCGGATATTGGCATGGAAACGGGAAAATTAAAAGCAAGCCT
>KL814854.1:0-25956 GCA_000611955.2 Stegodyphus mimosarum | reverse complement strand
ATTTTCTGATAATAAAACAGCTTTTCAACTGTAATATTTTGGGCGCAAAATATCTAACACTTCTAAGCACTTATTTTTTCAAATCTCTTATATTCCATTGAATATAAGAATAAAAGACTTACTAGAATTATAGATTTCTTTCTAAAAGAGTTCCAAGACAAGGCGGAGAATTTCACGCAGATTTTAAAATTTTGGTTGCATTCCAAATTTTAATAAATTATTTAAACAAAGCTATTGATTTTCATGAATTTTTTCGGCATATTCATTTACTCGGTTTAATATAATTTCTTAAATTGAATATTTTAATTTCTACCTCGAAGAATTTTTTACATGTAAGTTCGCGTTTATAGTAACACAGTCAGTCACAATTACAAATGCCAAAACTCAGGCATGCTAAAAACAGTGTTGTGTTTTCATAAAGTAGAAAGAAAATACCATTAAAAACTCCACTTGAAATACGAAGGCAAACAAAAATTAATTTTGACATTATATATCTTTTTCTTGTTGTTGAGAAATCAGAAACTGTAACCAACTTTTAATACGAAGATCAAATGGTCAATTATATATTATACGATTTATTAAAAATGCATTTTTCATTACATTTCTGAATTTTTCCTATTTTTACTAAAGATTTTGGGATGTAATCAGCGGTTGAGGATTGGGCTTTCATTACTACAATGTACCAGAATTCGCACAGTTGTAAAACGATTTCTCATCATTCAAAAACCTTGCAGAATAATATACACTTACTGTCTGACAATAAGCCTTTACTCAGAGAGCACTTCCCTAAAGTGCGCTATTCAAACAGATTTCGCACCCTATTAAGAGCTTTGTGCAAATGACAGCCGCCTGCGGAAACGCAGGGGGAAAGGAGACCTCGCGTAGCGTCTGAACACATCTTAAGCATTTATCGGGTAACCTTGCCTCCGTGTATACACGTCCTAATCATTTTTCGAGAAATTTCAGTTCCGTGTATACGCGTCTTAAGCATTTTAGAGCGATCTCTGTAAATGTTTAAAGACGTCTTAATTACTTAAAGGGTTAATATTGTCCGGATGTCTAGCACAACCACGATATGATGATACATGCTGTCCGCGACATAGGCAACACTTTCCGGGTAAATTTTTATCTTTTTTACATATATATGTAAGATGGTTTTCACCGCATTTTAGACATCGAGGGTTATGTTTACAATGATTCCTAGAATGACCGTATCTTTGGCATTTATGAACTGTTTGTGTCCAGGAGATGATTTAAAGGTACAAACTTGGATCCCAAGATCCAAAGTATGGTCAGATCGAAGACCTTTTTTCCTTGAGCACTGCGCTCAACTTCTACTACATATGTAGGTAATTTAACTATTTCGGTTTCAGTCTTTTTGGTTATTTGCCGAACCGTTTTAACGGGTATATTTAAAGCTTTTAATTCTTCCATGATATCCTCCGGTAAAGTATGTCCTGCCAATTTTTTAATAACTGCTCTTATGGGTTTTTCATGCGGCAGTGGAAAGGTGTGATAAGATATCGAACTTTCGTCTAAAAATCTTGTGAGATTTCGATAGTCATCTGGGGATTTGACATTGAGGTGAACATCCCCACCTTTGCAATTGCTTTCAAAAGAAGAAACAATTTTCTTTAATTGATCTCTTAAAGATTTCCAGTTAGTAATTTCCAAAATTATGATCTGTGGAATTCGTTTTGCAGTTTTAAGCGGTTTGACAAAGTTTTCATCATTAGTTGGTTGAGAATTTAAAACTTGAGTTAATTCATTATTAACATCCATGTCATCATCATCAGAAAGATGTACAAATCGATTTTAGTAGATGTAGAGGAAACGATACTACTATTACTAAGAGAACGTTTATGCGTCTTTTTTGGGCTTATCCATCCAGATTCTTTCTTAGGGTTAGATTTTTCTTTAGATTGCATTTTAGTAATTTTTCCAGTTAAAACTTGTTTAATATTTTGGGTTAGTTCCTTATCCTTAGATAACTTATTAGCAAAAGTATGAGTTAGTTTATCTATAGCATTGTTAATTAAATCAGCAATATCAGGAGTTACCTGAACAGTTTCATTTAAAATTTGGTTAAGGTAAATTTGCAATTGGAGCCTGAATTTCTTCAAACGAGCCATTTGCAATTAAATTTTCAAAATAATTTGGATTCCGAAATAAATCAATATCAGCCATGTTAAATAAAAACCTATCGTTTTTCAAAACAAGGCAAATCCATCATGAAAATATTCGTTAAAGACAAAAAACAATGACTTACCAAGAGCTGCGAGGCGCTAAACTAAAGCCTACCTCCAAGAGCTGTCACCAAAGTTCACAGCACTAAGCAAATGCGAAGTTAATATGAAGTTGATGATCGCAATGGAGAGTGTGCTATCACACAGGGTGGCTGGGACAAGGTCCCTACCCCTCGTCGAATGAATAAGTACGATTATAACAAATGTTTATTAAAATTAACTTGCAAATATTTAATCATAATTTTTTTCAATTAATAATTGCCTAGAACTGGGTATGAAGTGGCTAAATAGCCCATAGAAATGAATCTTAACAGTTAAAAGTTACAGTAATAGATGATAAAGGCTACTATACATAACAGGCCTTTTAAGGTATATATAGAATATAGTAAACACGACCAATTTTATCAAAAAAAAACATTCGTAGAAAATGCCAAAGTGAAGAGCTGTCGAGCTGGTGACTAACATCCTGAAAGCTACGAGAGCATATAAACACAATTTATGCAGTAAAATGCAAAACATTTGGTGCACTTATCTAAATATTAAAATTACATACATGAAAATGAATACAGAATACAGTATACCAAGAGTAACACATAATCATCAGAGAATTACAAAATTAGCTAAATACAAAAATTAAATACATAAGCATTAAAGAGAAAAACATAAGAATGCAAATAGTAATAGCAGAAATATAAACATGGAAACTAGTCCAGATTTTCATTAAGAATCCTCCTTGGACGTCTGAGATTTACAATATCATATATATCATAATCATAAATAGTAATTGCGGAGTTGTCTAAGCCCTGCAGCCCCTCGAAAAATTTTCTTGCCAGACGACAATAGAAAGCATTCAGCTGCTCCACCCGGAGCTTCTCGTGAATCTTACGATTACGAACATACCATGGGGCTTTAGTGATCTGCCTCAAAACACAGTTTTGTGCAGTTTGTAACTTTTTTCTTAGCGATTTGAATGAATACTCCCACACAGGACAAGCATAACTTATTATGGAACGCAACATGGATTTATACATAAGTAACTAACTTATTGTCAATTGAGAGAACAGAGTTTGGAGAGATTAAAGGGAATAGTGTAGCTTTACGCACTCGAAACTTTTTAGACTACTTGTAATATGTGGGAAACATGCTAACCTTTTATTGAGGATCACCCCAAGATAAAGGACTTGCTTGGCCCAGGGTATAGTATCTCCATACAGCTGCAGGTTGCGTGGATATTTAATTTTTTTTGAGAACAGGATAGCAGTTGTCTTATCTACAGTTATCATAATCTTCCATTTGGTCAGCCAAGCCTCTAGTAGGTTTATGTGTTCCTGTAACCGTTGGATTGCTGAGCCAACAAATGCAGTTTGAGTTAGGATCGCAGTATCGTCCGCGTACATTGTTAGTGTCGTGTTGGGTGTTGTGGGTTATATCGTTCACGTAAATATTGAATAATGTGGCGCCCAACAAGAACCCCTGGGGGACCCCAGCCATGATAGCTCGGGGGGATGAAAGTGTGCCAGAAACGTGAACGACAAAGTGTCTACTGGTCAGGTAGGAATTAATGATGTTAATGATGTTACCTGGGAAACCCAAGCAGTGTAATCTGTATATAAGGGCATCCAGCCATACTCGGTCGAAGACCTTGGCAAACTCCAGAAACAGATCTCCTGTAACTCTCTTTCTTTTCATTCTTTCGGTGATAAGTTCCACTACCCGGTAGAGTTGGTGTGTGGTCGAATGTTTGCCCCTGAATCCAAATTGATGAGGTATTAGCAGACTATGCTGGTCCATGTATTCTTGCATCCTTTTCAATATCACTTCTTCCACAATTTTACTAAGAGTTGGTAGAAGACTTATAGGCCTATATGACCCTGGTTCTGTCGACTTCTTTCCTGGTTTCAACAATGGAACTATCTTGGCCAGTTTCCAAGATTAAGGGAAGTGCTGTGCTCGTAGAATTACGTTGATGATCTTCGTAAAATAGCAAATTGTCTTCCATAGCATGCTTCCCCATGCCATTCGTAACTTCATCATGTCCTGGGCTTTTGGCATTTTTCAGCTTCTTGATATAACCGTGGACCTCCGACGGCATGACCGAGATGATGATGTCTGTGTGGGGACTTGTTGTGTAATTGGCGGGAAAACTAGCTATGAGTTTATCTGTGTCAATGTCACCAATGTTGTTTGTGCGAAACTGAGATTCCAGATGCTCAGCTAACAGTTCTGCTTTCTCAGCTTCAGTGTAATGGATCCTGTTTTGGCCTTTAAGGGGCTGAATGATAGTGGTACATTTGGTAAACATTTTCACAGCTTTCCACGCAGAATTATCCTCCGTGGAGAATGCTTCCAGGTAGTTGGTCCACCTGCGTTGTGCATGTACATTAGAGAGAGACTTGACTGTCTCACACAATCTGTTGAATGCCCGCTTGTCCTCGGTGTGTCTCGGGCGTTGGAATTGCCTTCTGGCAGCATTTCTCTCCTTCACCAACATTCTTATTTCTCTTGGTATGTAAGGTTTGCCATGTTTAATTTCAGTCCTAGCCTGACTGAATGCTTGCTGCACTTGGCTTGTGAACCCCTTGACTAAACTATCAATGTCATTTCCAGCTTGTACCGTTGGTTTCGTGTACTGAATGTTGTTTAGAGCTTCGGCAAATTCATGCCAGTTAGTACGAAAGACTCTTTTGTGTGTTGTGGTATAACTGCTGATATCCAGCGTCATCCGAACTGGATTGTGGACCGAGGATAACTCATCCAAAACCGAAATATCCAGTGGAGCACTGGTATTCCGGAGAAGGAAAAAGGCAATTATGCCGGTAGAACCAGCAGCATACCGTGTTGGTGTTTTTGGAGCTGCTATGCTGAAACCAGCCTTCCCGGCCAAACTAAATATTACTTTGCCTATAGAGTTAGTCCCATGCGTGGTGTCGTGCGTTCAAATCTCCACCTATTATAACATGTGTGCCAAGTAGAGGTTTGAGGTCTGCTTCAACAGCAGCTACAGGTTTTGATGGTGGAATATAAGTGGAGATAAAAGTGTATGTTGTGCTTGTGTTTGTAGTGATGGCAATAGCTGTAGCCTCAACGGCTAGAAGCTGTGGTATTGTTATGTAATGGAGCAGAATGCAGCGTTTAACAAGGAGTGCGGTGCCCCCTTCTCTGGCACGAGAGTGATCCACATCTCTGTTTGTTCTGTAAACATTATAGTTTCCAACATAGATGGTTGAAGAAGGGCCAAGCCTGTGTTCTTGTAGGAATAGAAGCTCGGGGTTATACTTATTTATAAAATCCCGTAGCTCATTAAGCTTACGAGATAATCCGTTTGCGTTCCAAGTAATAATATTTACAAATTTATACACAACATTATTTATAATTACACATTAAGAGAAGAACTAAAAACATTTTCAAAAATGGAAAATAAGATAAATAATTTGTCTATGGCGTGCTCAGCCGCACGCAACTGACCAATAATATTAATAACCGAGGTTCCTCGGAGCACATCGAAAAGTTCTTTTACAAAATCAAAAAGTTCTTTGAATGAGGAGCTAGTATGACTGTCCTGTCTTTGTTTCACAACATTGTTATTCGAAGTAACAGTTTTTTAATTTGGTTCACCACGCTCTGTTGCAATACAGTGGTATTTTTCGCTGAAGAGCTTTCGCTGGTCAGTGTTTTTGAACTAGATTTCTTGCTTGCAACGCTGGCATAACTTACTCCGGGAGTAACACTCGCTGATTTATGTGCAACACTGTCAGTGCCACTATTTTTACCTGCAACAGACTTATTGCCTACCGCACCCTGTTTAAACACTGGAAATTTAGGGCAGCCTTTATAATTGGCTGTGTACCCTGGATTAAGACAGTTGCAGCACACAGGCGTATCAATTTTCTTTGATTTACAGTCCACAGTTTTATGTGGTCCAGCGCACCTGACGCATCTAGGTTGTAGTCTACAATTATCCGACGAGTGGTGGAAGTGCTGACAATTATGACATTGAACAACACCTCCACGCAGTTTGCACGGAGTGATGGTCACATAAAAACATAAGATTTTTGGCACATCATAGATATTCTGGATCCCGGGAAAATTCTCGAGATGGACTAAAAATAATGGCATTGGAGCCTTCGAACGCGGGCGATGCGTCTGCACAATTCGCCTAGATTTGAATCCTAAAGCTAACAGTTCCTCTTGAATATCGTCCTTCGGACAGTCGATGGGTAAACCCCTAATTACGGTTTTCACTGGCCGATCCATTTTTCGTGTAATGAGATAGTGATCTATTTGGCGCTCCTCCAAATATCTGGAAATGGCCCTATGATCTTCCTCACTTTTAGGAAAGACTTAAACAAATTCGCCGTTAACCTTACCGGCAAAGTCTAACTGAGTATCAGCCTTCAGCTGTTTTAAGAAATCGGAAAATTTTATGTTCGGTTTCACCATTATTGGCTTAACCTTGGGTGGAGTAACTTCTAACACCTCTGGTTCATCCTGAGTGTCCATATCATTTACAGAGTCTTTATCAACATTTTTAGAATTGCTATCTTTACTACTTAGCACATCGAATTTATTTATATCAACAATATTTGCATTACACTTAATAAATTTAGTTGGCCTCGCTACATTTCTAGGCTGAATAAAACCATCGGCATCTTGCAGCTCTGTAGCCGCACGTTTATTTTTTTAGAGGGCCTTTTCAGCCGAGCACTAATATTATTAACATTTTTAGAATTACCATTTTCATTAACAACATTAACAATACTAACCTCATCACTACTACATATAACACTATCAGAATCAATATTACTACACATAACATTTATAGAACTAGCATTAGCATTATCATACAGAACATTTTCAGAACTAGCATTAGAATTATTACAAATCTTATCAAATTTAGAACTACTTCTAATAAGTATTTCCTTAGCAATTTGATTAACTGCCATACTTTCAAGATCAGAATTGAGTGCACCAGAATTTTTGCACTTACCTTTTGTCTCCGCGATTAATGCATCTGCGCAGCATTTATCCTTAAGATAATCCTTCTGGTAAACATTCAACCTATTCACAGAATCCGGATCCGAATACTCTTTTAACTGCAGAATCCTGAGTGCTTGCACTTGTAACACGGATTTAATTATATGAACTTGCTGAATGCCATAAAGATAATCATCTAAGGAGATATTCTCTTTTTTGAAAACCTCAGGCCAATTTTTATCTAACACGGCATTTGCATACTGAATAATATCAGCAGATAATCCACACAGCTGATGTTTAATTATTTCATCCTTCCTTGTATCCGGTAACGGAGGAAACTCTTGGGTATCCGTAGCACGTGGCGAAATGGCACAGTCCCACTCACTCACTGCACGCGGACGAAATAATCACAAATCACCAGAAATAATCGTGTAATCCACAATAACACATGTAAAGAGAATTGCAGCGAATTTCCCGAAAGCACATCACAGTAATCGGAAGCCGAATAATCCAGATTTTCATGCAAAGTATGATGAAGTTGATGGGGCGTGTCTTGCCCTTTTGGATGGAGGATAGATGCCGAACTCTCGGCCAATCACGGCTCTCGGTCTCTTCTGTGAGCTGCGAATGGGTGGATCGTAGGCAGGCATCAGTTGTAGTGCTCGGCTATCAATCTGTTCAATTCTGAGGAATAAATTTTGACTAAGTTTTTTAATAACATAATCCACAGGTTTAATGTTTACGTCCGAACGAATGACATCTGTACAGACGTACCAGGCTGCATTTACGGCCATACGTAGGGTTTTACTTTGAAAAGATTGAAGTTTTTTTACATGAGTCTTTGCAGCTGTACCCCAGATTGTACATGCATACAAGAAGATCGGTCTTATTACTGTAGTATAGAGAAGAATTTTGTTTTTAATTGACAGATGGCTCTTTCGAGCTAATAAAGGGTGAAGTTGGGCTCTAGAACCTTTTGCTTTATTGAGAGTATTTTCAATATGAAAGTGCCAGCGTAATTTAGAATCAAGTACAACTCCAAGGTACCTGTAAGAGTTTGACCAGGGAACATAGTCACTGAAAAACTTTAAATTGATGGAAGGGTACGGGAGGGGGCTACGTTTGAAGATCATAGCAGCACATTTAGCAACATTAATTTTATTTTTCCACGTGATGAGCCAGTGCTCAAGGCTGGAGAGATATCTCTGAATGATGTGAACCAAGTTTTCAAGGTGTGTGTTTTGAGCTAGGATGGCCGTATCATCTGCATACAGCGCAAGAGTGATACTAGGTGATTTTCGTATGTCATTTATGAATATGTTGAACAAAGTGGGTCCTAAAAGGGACCCCTGTGGGACTCCACTAAGTATTCGACGGTGTGCCGAAATGATAGAATTAACTCGTACAGAAAAAGATCTATTACTGAGGTACGAGTTAATTATGTGAATTAAACGGACCGAAAGATCAAGTCGTATGAGCTTGATAATAATTCCTATATGCCAAGTCCTATCAAATGCTTTGGCTATATCAAGAAATAAAGTGCCAGTAAGCATTTTGTTACGAAACCCTTCATGAATGAACTCCACTGTCCTCAGCAGCTGGTGCGTAGTGCAGTGTTTTACTCGAAATCCAAGTTGTTCATCAATAAGAACGTTGTGATTTCGGAGAAAATCATTCAGGCGTTTAAGTAACATAAATTTGTATACCTTTGACAATGAAGATAGGAGGATGATAGGTCTATAATTTTCAGGATTAGAAAGGCTCTGCCCTGGTTTTGGAACAGGCACAATGAGGAAAATCTGTATCATATAATTCATAAGCATTACTAAGAAAAAGAGATAACTGGTGGGTAAATTTTTAATTATACGATTAGAAATAGAGTCCATACCTGGTGCTTTTTTGGGTTTGAGCTTGGTAATGTATTCTTTTACCTCGCTCATGGATGTGTACTGTAGATCTCTCATGAATGGAGAGGATAAGAAATGTTCAACATCTTGTGGGAAAGAATTTGCGTTGTTGGCAAAAATTCCTTCATTATGTGGTGTAAATTGAGTTTGAAGAGAATCCGCAATTAATTCGGATTTCTCAGCGTCTGTATGAGCCACCACTGCGTCGGTTCAGGCAAACTTGTTTGTTCGCAGTAGGTACCCACGCAGAGCGCTACCCTTGAATAATATTAGCCGATTTTCGAACACGTAATTTTTCATAAAATTTTCTGCATGGCATAATCTTGGGCATGAAGACCAGTTGATAAGCAGTAGGAATAATGGCTAGGATTGAGATGTTGATGAAGCAAACGAGACCAGTTAGCTACCACCGTGGCTGCCACCCCAAAACAGAAGAGGGCAAGTGCAGAGCACAGTAAGGTGTGAAATACCAGGAGTAAGGAAATGCCACTTGCAAGATGACTTAACAATTATAATCAAAATTCTAATATTTAAGCTCTTAATTATAAATTAATTAAACTATTGTAAGAAGTAAGTTAAAATAGTTACAGTAAGTTATTGACAGCAAAAAGACAAGTACAATTATTGGGCAAAAAACAAGTAATGTGCGCTGATAGTGCAAATGTGGAAAGTACGATATATAGCATATAAACATAGAAATACATAATACACAAAATTGAAAATAAGGTACAATACAGGTATACAAACAGGAGTAATTCATCATTACCCTTACAAATCATTTTACATACATATTACATGATATATATATTTAGATACACATACATACTTATTATTATTATAACTCTTTTTTTCTCTCTTCCTAATACATATTTTTCTACTTGAGATATTTGAGGACCGCACGTGGCCTTTTTCTGTTTTCTCTGGAACGATAGTCATAATCCAGTGTCGGAATGGTAGGATTTTGTACTTTATGAATTTTTGCAAAGAATTTTTCAGCTAGAGTAGCCATATAATTTGCAATTTCAGGAATATTAAACTCACGGTGAATTGCCGAGTTACGAATGAACCACTGACAATTCACCTCTTGTCTTAAAATAACATTCTGCAGAACCTTTAGTTTATTGATGGAGGTTTTACACGCAAATCCCCAGATAGGGCAGGCATAGGTTAGGATGGAACGTAGCATGGCTTTATAAATGAGTAACTTGTTGTCAGTCGAGAGAACGCTGTTCCGGGCAATTAAAGGGGCGAGTGTACATTTACGCACCGGGAACTTAGTAATAAGCTGTGTGATGTGTGGGGACCAAGTGAGACAGTGATCTAGGGTAACTCCTAGGTAACGGGCCTGCTTGGTCCATGGAATAGGAGTATCATACATTCGTACGTGAAGATTTGGGTCAATATTCTTCTTCAGCCTAGTGAAAAGAACTGCATCAGATTTATAAACGTTTATGCGGATCTTCCATGCCTGCAGCCAGGACTCCAGTGCATGTATGTGAATTTGTAATGTTTGTATAACTAGGCCGTGAGATGCACTTTGAGAGAGAATTGCCGTGTCATCTGCATACATGGCAAGTGTGGTGTCGGGTGTATGTGGTATGTCGTTCGTGTAAAGGTTGAAAAATATGGGGCCAAGAAGGGACTCTGTGGTACCCCGGCCATTATCTGGCGGGGGTGGAGATAGTGTTTTTGACACGAACGACAAAGTGTCGACCCATAAGGTAAGAGTAGGTGATGTGTGTGATGTAATCTGGGAAACCCAGGTTTATAACTTTGTGCGTGAGGCCCTCCAGCCAGACTTTGTCAAAGGCCTTGGCCACGTCCAGGAATATTGCTCCAGTAATTGACTTGCTCATCAGTCCCTGCGAAATATGTTCCATCACCCTATACAGTTGGTGGATTGTAGAGTGCATTTTCCTGAAGCATGGCTGTTCATTGATGAAGATACTATTTTCTTCGATGTGACATAAGATCCTTTGTTGAATGAAGTGTTCAGCAACCTCGCTGACTGTAGAGAGGAGGATAATAGACCTGTAAGAAACAGGGTCAGATTTTCAACATTAGAAATACCATTAACACCATCAGCATTCTCATTACAAGTATTATCAGAATTACTATCATTAATAAAATTTAAATTATTATCATCAACATTTAATTTAGCAAATCTATTTTATAAGTTTAAATCCGCCTTAGACTTAATTCACTTAAAACCTTTGGCAGTCTTAGTGGGCTTTTTGAAATTTTCATCGTCGGAACATTCCCGATCCAATATTACCATTTTACGCTTATTTTTACTATTGATATTATCATTAGAATTACATTCATTAACATTAGAACTAGTACCAGGCAAACTGGAAATAAGTATTTCACACTTACCTTGTAAACTTGCAGCGCAGTTCTTGCATAATTCCACCGTTTTAAACACAAATTCACGATATTTCACTTCACTTTCAGAAGGCATATTTTCACACACGTGAGCCGTAGCTCTTCGCAAATTATCAGCTTCATGTAGCAACTTCGTAATACATGCGTTTAAGCTTTTAATACCAAGATTCACGATATCCGGGCCAGAGGATAAAAATTTTTCCACTTTCAAATTGAGGAGAATTTTAGCATATCCATCAAACACAAGATTATCCAAAAAAAGAGATCGGGTCTGGCACATCGGGAAATAAATCACACGATGCATGCGGATACAGAACACACACATTATTTTCAACGGGAGCGCACGATGTAGCCAGGCACGTGTTAGGGCTAACCGCACCCACAGGCGGCCCGTCCGAGCACGATAGAGTCTTCGCGTTATCAGCGGGTTTTTCTTCAAGCAGGGGAAAATTATTTAAATGAGCCGGATCGTAATCCATAGCGAATAGGCACTTCGCGCAGATAAAACACGCACACAAATATTCGTCGTTCACATGCAGCAGCTGAAAAAGCGAACTCCAGCGAAAAACAAAAAATAAGGAGCGAGCAGTGTCGTCAGACGACTCAGGCAAAAGCAGTTCGCGTAAAAGGTATATAATTTTATTTGATTTTTTCCAGGTATAGTAGGTATAGCATCATAAGGTGATACACAGTATGTACCAATTGCTCTCTGGGGTATATATGTATATATATCTTTTTTTCTATAATATTTAGAGTAAACACACATGCATATACAACGACATATATAGAAATGAGGAATTTATCAAAGGACAATTATCGCAACACTGCAAGTGGCCGTCTCCGAAATCTTTGAACGTTGTAATTATAAGATAATCTAGGAATTGTTCTATTTTGAGTACGTGGTATTCGGCGGATAAACCGCTTCGTCAAATGCTTTATGAAATTTTTAATTGTGAGTATATTTAACTCACGATGGAATGCTTAATTTCGGATAAACTACCTGCAGCGTGTGATTTGTCTTAGGAATGTATTCTGGTGAGCCTGTACCCTTTTCATGATAGTATCGCAAGCAAAGCCCCAGACTGGGCTAGCATAGGTGATTATGGGACGCAGCATGGATTTATAGAGGAGATAAACCGCTGTTTCGAGCAATTAGGGGGAAAAGAGTAGCTTTACGCGCTCGAAACTTAGAAATAATATGTGTAAGGTGGGACCGCCAGGTGAGATGATAATCCAACGTAATTCCTAAATAACGGGCTTGCTTGGTCCAGGGGATGGGAGTACCATACATAATAATTGTACGGTCTGCTTCAATATTAAACTTCTTGGTGAATAGGACAGCTTCAGATTTATCAACATTAACTTTGATTTTCCACATATGGAGCCAGGACTCCAGTGCATGTATGTGGGATTGTAGTGCTTGTTTGACTGAGCTAACAAATGCATTTTGGGCAAGGATTGCAGTGTCGTCTGCGTATATAGCGAGTGTTGTGTTGTGTGTGTGGAATATCGTTTGTGTAAAGGTTAAAAAGTAGCGGGGCCAAAAGAGACCCTGTGGGACGCCGCTGTCAATAGTGCGGCTGGTAGAGTATGTGTTATTGACACGAACGATAAAGTGTCTATCTTTGAGACAGGAACAGATCGTGTTGATGATGTATGCAGGGAAACCCTGCAGTATGAGTTTTGTTATGAGGGCCTCCAGCCAAACCCTGTGGAAGGCCTTAGCAATATCCAAAAAGATGGCACCAGTGGTAAGTTTGTTTTGTAGCCCATAGGATATTAGTTCGGTGACCCGATACAGCTGATGCGTCGTTGAGTGCAGTTTGCGAAAACCATGTTGATGGGGGATGATGATGATGTGCTCATCAACAAACTGCATCTTTCTCTGAAAAATAACATACTCAGCAACTTTACTGAACTCCGAGAGTAAACTAATTGGACAATAGCTGACCGGGTCCGTTGATGGTTTCCCTGGCTTGAGCAGAGGTGAGATTATGTCAGTTTTCCAAGCTTGTGCGTAATATTCCAACTTCAGGATGAGATTGATAATTCTTACAAGCTGGAAGATGCACATGATTCCCATATTTTGAATCATTTTGTTGGAAATTCTGTCCAAGCCAGGGCTATTCTTAATCTTCAGTTTTACAATATGAAAATGTAAAGGAATGTTGAACGGAGGAATGTTGTGTGTGTTGGGATTGGAATGGAATTTTGTTAGCGTATCTGTGACAAAATTTTCAGTGGGTGCATGAGAGATGTTATGAGTGTGGAACTGACTGGCAAAATGATCAGCCAGTGATTCTGCCTTGTCAGCTTCCGTGTAGGCAGTTCCTTGCTGGCCGTTAAGGGGTGGAATGGTATTGTAGCATCTGTTGTACTTGGTCGTCGCTTCCCAGATAGAATTGTCATCTGGACTGAGTAACTCCAGGTAGTTAGCTCAGTCATGATCTGCCTGTTTGCGAGTAAGGAGCCTGACTTCATGATTGAGGTTATTTAATATTGCTTTGTCTGCAGGATGTCGGAAGCGCTGCCATTCCTTTCGCGCAGCATTCCTTCTTTTAATCAGGTTACGAATAGCTGCGTTTCTTTGTTTCTTCTTTTCCGTGAAAGATTTGCTATTTTTTAACAGGGCCGTATGAAGCGTATCCGTGAACTCACTTATCATTGCGTCTAACGCATTCCCGTCGTGTACTGTTGAAGTAGTGAAGTGCGTGTTGTTGAGAGCTTTGGTATATTCTAACCAATTAGTAACAAAGGCCCTTTTGACTGGTGTGCTATGGCTGTCGAAGTCGAGATCTATGGTTACAGGGTTGTGATCGGACGATAGCTCGTCCATAGCTTCAACAGAAAGATGATTTAAACCTCGCAGAAGGAAAAAATCAATAATGGACGAAGAGGTTTCACCATAGCGTGTGGGTGTAGCTCGAGCTGCGATAGTAAAACCGGCCGTACGGGCGAAGTGGTGTATTACTTTACCTATGTAGTTATTATTGACGCAGTTCCATTCGCGGTGGTGTGCATTAAAGTCTCCACCTATTGTGATGCGATTGTTAAGTTGCGAAAGTAGCCTCAAATCTGAGTGTACATTACTATGTGACTGTCTGTTATGTGGAATATAAGTGGAGACAACAGTGAATGGTCCAGTAGTGTTTGGAGTGACTGTAATAGCTAGAGCCTCTACGGCCGAAAGTTGTGGTATTGTAGTGGGGGTATGGGGAATCGAGCGCCTGACAAGAATGAGCAAGCCTCCTTCAGGATGTCTGGAAGGCCTCACACGGTCCTGCCTGTACATTTCATAGTTATTGACATTAAAGATGACATTTGGACCAAGCATGTGTTATTTTATCAGGATAATATCGCGACTGTACTCTTCTATAAACTCCCTAAGTTCATGAACTCTGTGGAAGAGTCCATGTGCGTTCCACGTTATTATTTTAAAGCAGCTGGCTATAATTAGTTGAGACTATCAAGCCCGTTTACATCTTCAATGACCTGGTACAGAATGTTTACCTTATCGTTAATCTTATTACTACTCTGCATTTTGGGTAATTGAGCTTTAAAAATTTGCATAACTTTTACTAGGTCTGCTCCGAAAGCTTTTTGGAATTCAGATATAATTTTGAATAACTCGAAAAACTCTGATATGGAACTTAAATTTGGACTAATATTTTGAAAGTTATTACGGGCATTGCTATTTGCTGCGCTTTGATCTGCAGCATGTTTACTGGCCAATACGGATTGTGCAGCAGAAGGGGGCGGTCCTGAGGGCGGGCTCTTAGCTTCATAATTTGGCTGGTTACGAGAATTCCACGTGTTAGGCTTCACAGCCTGTGCATAACTTATTCCAGGTTTGAGAACAGATTTATTTGCAGATTTTCGAGCAGTGGGGAACTTAGGGCACCCACGATAGTTCGCTGTGTGAGGCCCGAGGCAGTTTACACACTTAGGAGTTTCGAGCTTACCAGCTTTATCACAATTTTTGGTTTCATGCTCCCCGGCGCATTTCACACAGCGAGGGGCAAAATGGCAATTTTCAGAACTATGATGCCATTTCTGGCAGTTAAAGCATTGTGGAACTTGAAATTTGGCATTATATTTTTCGATATCAACATAAAAACGTAGTAGGTCTTTAAGCTCATAGATCTCATCTATTTTGTCATTGTTAAATAGTTGGACCTGAAAAAGCGGCATAGGTGCTTTGGTTTTAAATTTGGTCATTTGAATGACTTTATGCACGTGGAAGCCTCGTAAGCTAAGAGCCGCAGGTATTTTTTCTTTATTCATATTTGAGGGTAACCCTCTGATAACAACTTTGAATGGTTTTTCTTGTCTAGGATTAACCAGGTAGTGTTCTATGTTATTATTTAGAAAATATTGACTGATAATCCTGTGATCATCTGGGGTCTTAGGCATAATCCTAAGGAACTCCCCACTAAATCTTCCCAAGAAGTCAGCATTAGGCAGAGCTACCGCAAGTTGATCGAGATATTCGTCAAAAGGAGTCTCATCGCCAGGACGAACCATAATGGGCGGGGGGCACCAAAATTCGCCTGCTGCTGCTGCACGGAGTTATTATTTACAGTCTAGGGCAAATTATCATTTAAATTCAGATTTCCTAAGCTATTTGCAACATTAGTATCAGTATCACAAACATTATTTGTACAAACATTATTATTATCCAGCGCAGAAAACGTATTATTAGTTGTTACAATATTTTTGCCATTAATCATCCGCACCGCTTTCGCGGTTTTGGTTGGCTTCCTAAAGCCTTCACTATCCGAGGAGTCAGCATAATTAGATTTTCGTTTACCCGCACCGCGCGTAACGGCGGAAGTGTGCGTGCCATTAATAGAATCAACAACCTCGGTAATTTTCATATTTTCCATTACAATACAAATTTCAGTATCTTTATTTACAATACGGGTATCAGGGGTATTCACATTTGCATTTACATTAGGCTTATTTACATTATTACTAGCATACAATAAATCATCAGGATTAAAAACATTAAGGTAAATACTAGCATTAATGTGGGGAAAAGAACCTGCCAATAATTCGCACTTACCCTCTAATTCATTGATATGCCTCTTCAGTTTGATCATCTTAGGATCCAAAATCTTACGGGAATGATCCGGGGGTCGGCGCAGGAACGGGCTTTCTCGATATCCATTAGCGTTTCCTTCCACATATTTAATCTATCCTTGGATTTACGAATAGCCTTTAAGTAAGCTACATAATCCTCTTCAGTCACTGCGAAATCCAAATGAACACCCTCGGAAGCAGCAGGCGGATTAACAATGCAGTCCATATCGGTATCCGAGTCGCTTGGTAGAGGGGGGAAAACATCAGCTTGCGGGGCGAGCTCCAACAAAGAGGGGCTCCGAGACGTTCCCGGAGTGTCGTCAGACATCTTAGCGATGTAGCACAGAACTGCGTCCGATGTTAAGGACGGAATGTGTGATTTGTGTTTGCGTAGACGGGCAGATGCACGCCAAAGAATGTTATCATTGGTCGTTAAGGACTGAATGTAATTTGAGTATTGTGATTGGTAGAATTGGTCACATGATGCCTTGATCTCATTTTGGAGAGTACGGAGTTGAATGTTCATGCCAGGATTTCTATTTCTTTGCCAAAGTCTCCGTACTTTATTCTTTTCTTTAATTTTGAGTTTAATCTCTTGAGGTAATTTACGAAAATTGGCTCTGAGGGTGAGTTTTGATACTTCCTTATAAGTATCAGTTAAGATGGTCGTTAACTGATCAACTGCCGTGTCTATATCATGGCTGGATTTAATTTCAAGGGAGGGTAAAAGTTTATTTTTAAGTTTAAATCGAAAGTTGTAGAGACGAGTGCCGGAAAATTTTGATTAAAAATAGTACAGCTAAGGTCGATGATCACGGGTTTGTGATCTGAAGATAAACAATTTTCTTCATAGCCAAAAGGAATATTTCGAAACAATGCCAAATCAATAAATGAAGGGTTACCCCTTGTATCATATCTAGTGGGGGAATCCGGCGCAATAATTTTAATTTGGGCGCACTGAGTCCATTTTAGGGGGCCACGACCAGCAGGGTTCGATCTATGACAACGCCAATGCTGATGGTGACAATTTAAATCACCAGCTACGATTAGATTATTTGATAAATTGAGCAGCTTGTTAAAATCTTCAACAGGTAATTTTCGACCTGGTGGGAGATAGGCAGAGGTCAACGCTAGGGAGGGCGAATTTTGAATACAAATTTCGATAATTGTTGCCTCGAGTTTGCTCATACTCTGTATGTCAATTCTTCCATGAGGTACAATATTTTTAATATAGACACAAGTGCCACCATGACAGACATCACGAGGATCTGAAGCTTGTCTGTCATTTTTATACAATGTGTAATTTGCAAGCTTGGGAGCTCTCCCTGGTTGGAGTTTGGTCTCTTGGACAAAAATTATGTCAAAATCCTTCTCTTCAACATATTCTCTGAACTCATGGAATTTTGAAAGAATGCCATTTGCAATCCAGGTGCATAGTTTGATATTTTTCAATCCCTTCAAAGTATTGAATTTTAATGACTGGGGTTATCAGAGAATTGGAAAGTGATATAACTCTCAAAGATGTAGTATGCAGCATCAGCACCAGATGGAGCCACTCTGAGCTGAGGTAAAGCATTTTTAAAAGCTAAAAGTAATTTGCTCTGGTCAATACCAGGCTGGTTAGAAATTTGGATAATTGCCAAAAGGATTTCGGTACAATTTAGGGTCGAATGTGCTCCTACTGGGACAAATAAATTTGGAATAATTTGGGGTGCAGTCTGTTGCATACCCGTAAGGGCAGCGTAGAAAGAAACTCTAGGGCGGATATTATTTGCACTGCGTGCGGGCGCAGCCGGCAGTGTTGGAAATAAAGTGTTGTTTTGGAAGTTAATTTTGTTAGTATTTTCAACGGTCTAACTGAGCTTGGTGCTCGGTTTTGGAGTTGGTCTGTTCTTGAATCCAGGAAATCTCGGACAGGAACGCCAGTTCGCCGCATGATTTCCAGAGCAGTTGGCGCACTTGTTAGGTTGATCAAAAGGCTTTGGACAATCTTTGGCCTGATGTGGACCTGCACATCTGACGCAGCGTCTCGGGAGCGTGCAAACTTCTGAAAAATGAAAGAAGCCTTGGCAGCGCCAGCATTGTGAAGGGCCCTTCTGACCTTTGAAATGCTCCATAGCAACTTCCGTGCCAAGTAGTTCAGTGATGTTATATATTTCTTCGGCTTTTAGGCTATTGTAAATCTGAAGGTAGAAGAGTAACATTGGCATTTTGGTTTTCCAGCTCTTCATTTGGGTTATTTTATGGATTTTGAAGCCGAGCACTTCCACCGCATTCTGCACAACGTTGAGTGGGTTGTTTGAGGGTAATCCCCTAATTACAACTTTGAGTGGTCTGTCTGCTTAAAGTGTATAAGATTTAATTTCAATATTATTTTCTGTAAGAAATCTTACGACTGTTCTATAGTCGGCTCAAGCAATCTTTGTTGATGCAATTAAGGTACTTGCGCTCTTGGCGCTACTCTGGGGTACTGAGGTGCCGATTTTCGAGTTCCTGTTGTTTCGAAAGTAGCGAGTTGGCATAAGATGGCACAACGATGAACAAATGTAGGGCAATTTAAGATGTTGTAGCTTAGGTAACAAAATACAGAATCCCGACCGAGACTAGTGTCCACCACCGTGGCTGATCCAAGTTGAACGAAGAGCAGTGCGAGTAAAGGAAGTGCGGATTACAGGATAATGCCGGTATGCAAGAGGATATCAGTTATAATTAAATTACTTAACTAGTAAATAACTAAGTTACTAAAAATTAGATTAGCGGCAGCAGCACAGTTCCAAAGAATTACACAGTATATACAACATAATAGATAATACAAGATCCAATAAGCTATTTACAGGTGCGGGTTTTTTGATTTTGTAGTTTTTTTTGGCTTTTCATGGTTTTGATATTTTATACATATATTTACAATAACATCCGACTACGGATTCGTAGTGCGGAGGACAGCTAAGGGTCTTTTACTGAACGCCCTTGCATTGTAATCATACGTTACCACACTAATAGTGGGGTTCCGGACATCCGGAATTTTATCAAAGAATTTAGTGGGCCAAGGTTACAATATAGTCATATATATATACGGAATTTTAAACTCACGGTGGATCGCCTCGTTTCTCACGAACCAAGGACAGTCCACCGCTTGTCTAAGTACAACATTTTGCAAAACTTGTAGTTTATTAATATTTGTTTTACATGCATACCCCCAGACTGGGCAGGCGTAGGTGAGTATGGATCGCAACATGGTTTTGTAAATGAGTAATTTATTATCAATAGAGAGAAGGCTGTTCCGAGCAATTAATGGGGCGAGTGTGCGTTTACGCACTCGGAACTTTGCAATGAGCTGTGCGATGTGGGAGGTCCATGTGAGCCATTGATCTAGAATAACACCAAGATAGCGGGCCTGCTTGGTCCATGGTATGGGGGTGCCATACATATTGATGCAGATGGTTGGGTCGGTCTTTTTCCTTTTAAACAGTATGGCATCTGACATCTCCACATTAATTTTTATCTTCCAAGCCAATAGCCAAGGCTCCAATGCATGTAGGTGTTCTTGTATTGTTGGATGACTGAGCCATCAGATGCACTTTGGGATAATATTGCCGTGTCGTCTGCGTACATAGCAAGGGTAGTGTATTGTATGTGTGGAATGTCGTTCGTGTAAAGATTGAAGTATAGCGGGCCCAATAGAGACCCTAGGGGGACCCCGGCTCTAATGGACCTAGGAGTAGAGATTTTGTTGTTAACACGAACGACAAAGTGTCGATCCATAAGATAAGAGTGGGTGATGTGTGTGATGTAATCTGAGAAACCCAGCATAGTGATTTTGTGTATGGGGCCCTCCAGCATGACTTGATCAAAGGCTTTAGCCACATCGAGGAAGACTGCGCCAGTGATGGACTTCTCCTTAAGTCCCTGAGATATTAGTTCGGTGACCCGGTGGAGCTGATGGACAGTGGAGTGTTTCTTGAGAAATCCGTGCTGTTCATTAATAAGTAGCTGATTGTCATTGACGTGCTTTAGAATACTCTGCTGGATGAAGAACTCTGCTACTTTGCTTGTGGATGATAACAAGCTAATGGGACGGTATGATACAGGATCAGTCGCTGACCTGCTTGGCTTCAAGATGGGTGAAATGATTGCAACCTTCCATGCCTGCGGAAAGTGTCCAAGGCGGAACATGTCATTGATGATCTTGGTAAGTTTTAGTAACATCAGGAGTCCCATGTTCTTCAGCATTTTGTTACTCACACTGTCCAGCCCCGGGTTTTTTCTGACCTGCAGTTTCGTGATGTAATCAAAGACCTCCGACGGCCTGACAGGAGCGATGTTGTCAGTGAGTGGTTTTAAGAGGAAGCTTATGAGTGATTGCATGACAAGGTTTTCTGTTTGAGGGTGTGATATGTTGTTGGTGCAGAACTGAGTAGCATGGTGATCAGCTAGTGACTCAGCTTTCTCAGTATCGGTGTAGGCAATACCTTGTTGGCCTGTTAGGGGCGGAATGTGGGTGTGGCATCTCAGTAATTTGTTTGTCGCCTTCCAGAGACTATTATCGTCTGCAGAAAGGGAGGCAAGATGAGTGGCCCAGTCGTGGTCTGTTTGTTTACGTGTAAGGGCTCTGACCTGGTGGTTGAGCTGCACTCTATCGGCTGGGTACATGGTACGTTGCCATTCCTTCCTTTTGGCATTTCTTTGCCGGATCAGTCTTTTGACCTCAGCGGTGGGCTTTTTCGGCCTAGGCCCAGGAGCGGGCTTGATGTTATTTTGTGGAGCAGTTTGTAGTGTAGACGTGAATTCCTTGACAATCGCGTCTAACTCATCTCCCGTTTGTGCTTGTTGGTATATGTATAGCAGTGTTGTTTAAGGCTTTGGGGAAACCAGACCAGTTGGTTATAAAAGCCTTTATGTGTGGTGTGTTATGAACGGATAGATCCATGTCCATCAGCACTGGGTTATGGTCTGAAGACAGCTCATTTAGGCTGTCAATAGATTTGTAGGAACAACCTTTAAGAAGAAAAATGTCCAGTACTGAGGCTGATCGATCGTCATAACGTGTTGGGGTTTGTGGAGCTGCTATTGTAATTCCGGCTGTTTGAGCAAAACGATGAATTACGTTACCAACTAAAGTGTTATTCGTGCAGTTCCACTCGCGGTGGTGTGCTTTAAAGTCTCCGCCTGTTATAACCTTGCTGTTAAGACGAGCTAAGGCTTCAAAGTCTTGTACAATGTTTAAGTGAGATCTGTTGTTAGATGGGACGTAGGCAGAGACAAACGTGACTGGGTGTGATGAGAATGGTGTGACAGTGACAGCTAGGGCTTCTAGAGCTAAAAGCTGTGGTAATGTTACGTGAAAATGGGAGATGGAGCTCTTGACAAGGGTAATCAACCTCCCTCCAGGGTTGCGGCTCGTAGTTCTGTTGCGGTCCAACCGCTAGAGCACATTATTGGCAATATTAACTGTGATACCTGGACCAAGCTTGTGTTTCTGTAGGAGTAAAACATCAGGACAATACTCATTTACAAAAGGTCTTACTTCATCAAGTTTAAAGGTCAAACCATTTGCGTTCCATGTTATGACTCTAAAGTCACTCGCCATAAATAATTATTAGATTCCTAACCCGTGGATCTCCTCGAAAATAAGGTGCAAAACTTGCATCTTATCGAGGATATTTTTACATTTTTTGAGTTCAGGCAGTTTGCTTTTATAGATTTTAATTACATTAGCCAGACTATAACAGAAGATGATCTGCACCTCCTTAATAATCATAAAAAGTTCCGAAATTTCGGAGTTACTTTCCGATTTTTGGCTGAGTGGTGCATAATTATTACTGGAGGTGCAGAGGTTAGCTTGCAGTGGTTGGCTTTTGGCGTGCACAGCAGCAGTTGGGATATTTACGACCGATGGATTCAAAACCTGCAATTGGGTAGGTACCTGTGCTTGCATGTTAAGCATGCTTGTGGGCTTAACTGCCTGGGCAAAGCTTACCCCTGGCCTGATAGAATCCTTTTAGTTGCTTTTTTGACAGTTGGAAATTTAGGGCAACCCCTATACGAGGCCACATGAGGCCCCAGGCAGTTAGCACACTTGGGTGATTCTATCCGCCCCTGGTGATCACAATTGCCAGTGCGGTGAAATCCAGCGCATTTTACACATCTTGATGCAACGTGGCAACTTTCGGAAGAGTGATGCCACTTCTGGCAATTGTGGCACTGGGGCACTTGATTTTTTGCGACGTATTTTTCTACCTTGACCCCAAAGAACATCAGCTAGCGTCGGTCGTAAATTCTATCAATTTCCTTGTCAGAGATTAACTGCACTTGGAAAAGTGGCATGGGGGCTTTCGTCTTATATTTTGTTAGTTGCACGACTTTGTGCAGTTATAGCCCAATTCTTTCAGATATTCCTTGATCATCTCCGTGTTTGCATCAATTGGCAGCTCTTGAATTAAGACTTTGATGGGCTTTTTATGTTGTGGATTAACCACGTAATGTTCGACACAAGTATCCATAAAATGCTTACTGAGGATCCTGTGATCATTCTCAGTAGCGGGCTCAATTTTGAGAAATTCGCCGTTAACACGGCCAAAAAATTTACAGTCAGGAAATGCAATATTTAATTGTTTTAAAAAATCATAATAATTTAGTCCCTCCCGAGGCCTAACCATGATCGGGGGTACTCGGGGAGGAGTAACATGTTGCTACTGAGCACTACCAGTCTGGGGGAATTTTCATCAACATTTGCAACATTATCATTTGAAATATCACTATTTACAGACTTATTTACACTATTTACATTACTACTGCTACCACTTATGTTACTATCATTTTTTAAACCGTCGGCAACGTTTAACTGAGCGAAACGGTTGTGAAAATTTAAATAATTTTTTTGGCTTAGAAAGCCGAGCATTTCTTGCAGTTTTGGATGGTTTCTTAAAACCATCATGTAACACATAATCATTTTCATGCACATTATTTCTCCTCTATTTACTAATTACTGGCAAATTATTTTTACAAGTAGTCAGAAATCCGCACTTACCTTGTAAGTCAGCTTTGCAGTTCTTGAAAATTTCTATCATTTTAACTGCTTCTTGCCTGGCGTGTGATTCCATTTCATGAGGGAGTTGATCACATAGTAATAACGCATCGTTATACACCTGGCCAACGGCATTATTGAGCTTAGTGACGCATTTTTGCAGGCAACGTAATCCTTGGTCGATACCTGCAATATCATCAGTTATCAATTTTTTCACATCAAGTTGAAACAAAATTTTCACATTTTTAACATCTTGAAGATTCAAATTATCATGGTAATCAATAATATGACCTGATTTGCGAAGCAAGCAATTCATCTGGCACTGTAACGAAGAAGCATAAAAGTAACATGAAAATCATGACAACATACGAACAATAGTTCAATAGGTGCTACTAAATCTCAAAAAAGATATTGTTGCGTTATCGGGGTTCGTGGGTTTGAGAGTAACCGATGAAAACACGATGCAAAACAATAAAAAGCACAATTTATTTACAAGCATCACTATTTAGAGTACAGTTCAAAAAATTACCTTTAAAAGCGTCGAAAATCTACAATAAATAAGCTGAAACAATCAGCAACACAGTTTCAGGCTGTAACTGTAAAGGTAGCATCACGGCAACACTAAACTTATAATAAACACCGTGGAACAATCACCAGTAAACTGTCAAGCTATACTGTAAAGGTAGCTTCACGGCAAAGTACTATCTTGATCGCTTTCCGTTCACAAAACTCTCGCTTAGCTTAGCACTTGCAGTAAGCAGCGATTCTCACTACGCCGGCTCTCAGAAACGCAGGGGTTTATATAGCTTTTCATTAGGTTCCACACGTTTCGAGAAATATCTCGACAGGAAGTTATTCTAGAAGCTTCCCAATTGGACCATGGGATATCGTCAATTTGGTCGCCAAATTATCGATAAAGTCGCCAATCTGGCAACCATCCCATACACTGTTTTATGGCAACCTTAGTGCTATGCCGGAAAGCTTACATACAGGCGCAAACGCCGAATTTTTTGCAACACTGCCCTCTCCCAAGGACTGCACGTCCCGGGCAGTACAATCCCTGGTTGAGAGCCAAAAAGAAATAATCGAAAAAGCTACAAAACAAATAAATAAATTACAATAATAACAAATAAATTAATAAATAACAAAATTTGCAAATATTTACAGTATTTACAAATAACAAAGAAATAAACATTTACACTAATTACAAAGATCTATGTACAAGCAACTATGCATAAATCATACAATTAAACATAAAACCATTACGAAATACCGGGTACCCATAACAAAAATAACTATCGCTAATTTCTATTGCCATAGTATGGAGCTAACCTCTCATAATGTACAATCTTAGGTTTGGAATTGGGAGACTTACGGATCCGTACTACGACGTCATTCAGTCTGTTGCAGAACTGAGTATCTAGATTTGGAACTCCCCTCCAGATTCATACCGACCAAGGCAGGAACTTCACTTCGGCTGTGTTCAAAGGACTGTGCGATTTATTGGAAATAAAGAAAACACATACCACCCCGTTACATCCGCAGTCTGACGGCATGGTGGAGAGATTTAACCGCACAATCTTGAACGACCTATCGCTTATGGTTTCCATGAACCAAGAAGACTGGGATCGTAAGCTGCCCCTGTTCCTGCTTGCTTACCGTTGTGCCGTCCACGAGAGTATCGGCTATTCCCTTCTCAAATGCTCTTCGGTCGTGGTCTCCGTCTTCAGAGTGACCTGCTTTTCGGCCGTCCTCCGGATCTACAGTCCTCTCCTGAGGAGTACGTTCAAGATCCCCAAGCCCTTTGGAAACGATGCACAGGTTTGCTCGGGAGTGAATTAACATCTCGACGGACAGGATGAAAAAGAGGTACGACGCAAGAGCGACCGAACATAAGTTCCAGGAAAACGACAAGGTTTGGCTGTGGAATCCGAGCCGTCGTAAGGGCATTTCTCCCAAACTGCAATCGCATTGGACTTCAGCCGTAGTGACAGCCTCTTGGTCTGGAATTGGGTATGCTTCAAGCCACTTCGTAAAATAATCCATGACAACTAGAATATATCTGTTGCCATCTTTAGTCCATGGCAGAGTTTCCAGTATATCAAGGGCAATTCGCTCGAAAGGCGCTCCAACGTTGTATCGTTGCAGTCTTCCGCGACAGCGTTCCTTCGGTTCTTTCTTGGCTGAGCAGGCATCGCAAGACGGGCACCATTTCTCAACATCGTTTCTTGCGGAACTCCAAAAGAAGCGCTCTCGAACTTTTTTTAATGTCTTTATATAACCGAAATGCCCTCCTGTTGGGCTGCTGTGTATTTCTTTCAGGACATCAGGTATTCGG
>KK115234.1:33491-71650 GCA_000611955.2 Stegodyphus mimosarum | reverse complement strand
GTTTGCTTTATTAGCACATAGAACTGGAAAGTATCAGGCATTAGATGAGTGCCCAGCGTTTCTTTTGTATGGACGAGATTTAACGTTACCAGTGAATATGTTGACTCAGTCTAAATTTAAGACTTATGATGATACTAAAACTTATGCGAAAGATTTACTCGTCAGACTGCAAAAATCATTTCAGGTAGTTAAGACAAATTTAACTACTGGAGCTGAGAAACAAGAAACTACTAGAGAGTCAAAAGCTTATCATAAGGACATACAGCTAGGTGATACAGTTTACTTATACACTCCTGTAGTACAGCCAGGAACGGCTAGGAAGCTGTGTAAATTTAACAAGGGTCCTTACCGAGTTGTTGAGAAGTTATCAAAGGTTAACTTCAGGATAGAGTTAGTGACTAAACCACACACACGACAGGTGGTACATGTTGATCGTTTAACCAAGGTGCCAGCAAGAATTATATTTCCTACTTTAGAGATCTCTGATCAAGATCGTTCTTCTGCTGGTCAACCTAGTGACACTACTACGCAATTGCCTTACAATTTAAGGCCCAGAGATGCTCATGGATTTGTAACGAGTAATTGAACTTTATACTGTTGTACATATTGGTAGGGTAGGAAAGTTTCTGCCTTAATTGAAGTTCTAGATTTTGTAACAGTTCTTATTTAGTTTTGTTTGTTTATTTCTTGTGTTGCGCTGCGTGATTTGTTTTGTTGTTTTGACCTTATCTAGTTCATGTTTTGTCAGGAATTACAACCTACTGCTCTTCATATCCTGGTTTGTTTTTCTTTGAGAGCTTAGTGGCTGGTCCACTTTGTTTCTCCTTCAGGTTAATGTTTCGAAATTGTTTGTTTACCTTACTAAGGGACGCCTTAGTGTCTTTCGGCTTAATAGTTTTGAGTAGTTGGTTGTTATTTCTTGCTCACACGTGTATGTTGTGTTTTGGTCAATTACACTTGCCTACTTATTTAGTTTTATCCTTCGTGGGCTTGTTGAATAACCTAGGTTCAACTGTTAGTTAAGTTACATTACTTACCTTGGTAGTTTTTCACTTCTGTATTGGGGTGTTACTTTGATTTAGGAAGACGTTTGTATCTCGTTTCGGGTAAAATTTTCGTCTTGTGTTTTATTTAGTTTTGCTTCACCTTTTGAGGTGGGTGAAGGTAGTTTGCACTAAGGTGATTGTTCAATTTCTCGTTATTGAAGGCCTGTTTTGAGTAACACGCCTTTGCACGTGTTAGAGCTCTGTTTTTTTAGAGTGTTTATTTGTAAGTTTTATTGTATTGCTCGTGGTTTTTGTGTTATTATTTTTTTTTGATTAGAAGTGATTGTTGGTTTACACTTCTCAGGCTTAAGCTTAGTTTGGAAGTGTTTTGTTTTGTTGTGAGTAGTATTGTGGATTCTGATTCTGAGTTTCCGGTGGTAGGGTTATTATTTTGTTTTACTTAAAAGTCAATTGGTAAAATCTTTTTTTGTATTTAGTATTCTTTCGTCAGTTTAACAGCTGGCTCTGGTACAAGTAATGAGTAATTTCTGCCATTGTCACCACTGCTTAGGTTTAACTTTTTATGTGTTTTGTAAAGTCAGAGGTTATTGATTCTTTTCCGAAAAATTTTGGTAAATCAAAATTTTTCTTTTCGGAACGGGAGAGGATTGTTATGTATTACATATTTCAGTTGTGATTTAAATTGTTTTAAAGGTAATGATTTAACCTTATTTCTGCTTCAGACTTAAAGATTAATTTGTTTTTATTTTTGTAGCTGAACTTAAGTTTCTTTGCCTTGTTGAAAAGAATTTGTTGTCATTTAATTTGTTCTCTTGTCAGTTTTGGTTAACGCTGATGTTTTTTAGTTGCTTGAGTAATTAATTTTTTTTCTTTTACTTTTGGTTGGTTAACTATTTAAATTTTTGTTTGGTTAATATTTTTCTTAACTTGGTTGTTAATGTTAATTTCTTGTTAAGTTGACCCTTAAGGTAATTTTTTTTAAGTTCTTCTAAAGTTTTGTTTACACAAGTTGGTGTTTAAAGTCTTAGTTAAGTTTTTAATGTGCCCCCTTTTCTGCTAAATTTGGGATCCATATTTTCTGACTATGGTGGTCGTTTTGGTGTTGTGGAGAACATAGAATTTTTCATACTTGATTATTATTTTAACTGAATTAATTTTATTTCCTTACTATGGTGGTCGTGTTTGGTGTTCTAATAAACCTAAGAAAATTATCTATGTAATTATTATATTTTAATTGAAGTACTTTTCAGCATTGAAGTTAATTTGTGTTTAAAATAAAAAAAAACTAATACCATATTCTTTCGAAAACTTTTCCGTTGCCTTGTGGAGATTCTTAATTTACGATCTTGTTTTTCACGCCAGACTGGGTCTGGGAAGCATCTGTCATCTAGAAAACTTTTGGACCCTGCTGGAGAAGGTAATTCCAACACTACTAACCTTACGTCAAGGTCGAGGGGACGGGGTGTTTTCCTTACTTGCAGGCTTTTCCAATACAGGATTGGGACCTCTCGACGAGGCTAGTTCTGCTGAGAGGTGACTGACCTTGGTGGATCAGCGATTATTCGCCAATTTCTGGAGTTCGAACTACATTGGCTTCACCTTCCTGTGTGTTTTCCCCCTGGGGTTCCCGGGCTGTTGGCTGTTTTCTTACCATCTGAAATCGCCAAACGAGCTTTTTGGCGAGAGGAGTAAAAAGCCTGGGAGCTAGCTACGAGGCAGACGGAGACGGAGATTAGAACGGGGAGAGAGACGTTGGCGACGACGAGTAAAGTAATATCTGGAGCCACGAGAGTTGCTGTCTGCGTTCATAGAACGATGTATGAAGGAAATGGAGGAGAGAAACCACCTAGGTTGGGCGACGAAATCCCACATAGAAGGGGCGGAAGGGTCCGAAGCTATCTTTTCCTGTTCAGATTTCTAATTTTTATTCTTTTCCTTTTAGAAAAAAATGTGGCTGCGCTGTGACGTGGCCGAAGTTCACTTGTCGGAGGGTAAAAGCCGCTTGTATCTACAATGTTAACTTCACTGTTTTGGAACGGTATGAGGATTTTTTTTGTTATTACTCACCACCGCCACCAATGTAAAATTCTGTATTAAGTCAGTATCTCTTAATAAATTCTATATTTAATTTTAACTTCTTCTTGTAATGTTTTCACTTTTAAATTTGGTACACTGAACCCAATTGTATAATACATAACGCATTAAATTTATTATTCTGTTGGAGCTAAATTTTTACCACTATTTACTGTTTTCCTTGAAGCATAGTTTGACTGTATATTGTGTTTATCATGTAAGTCACAAACTTTACATATTCATGTTATTTAGAATGGTTATCCAAATATTGACTTTCAATTGATATTGAACTTAAAACATAAACATAAACTCTGAAGTTATAAAAAACTCCAACAAAATTCATGATATTTATAGTCAATCAGAGAAAGCAAAATTTGATTTTGAAAGTTGACTTTTGTGGATTTGAGAAAGCGAAAAAGAGATACGTATACGTGAATTGTTTAATGTATTCCCATTTTTTATTGTGTAATATGTTTTTATTCTTGTTTACCTATTAATACACAATAATTCAGTTAAATATATTGTTGTGATGATAACATTGAATACATTGTTTCCTTTACTAGAAATAACGGATTATTGAAAATGTGATAGAACATTCAATTGAGAATTTTAAAATGTTTTAATATTTGTTGACTTAATTTTACGAAGCTATGCAGGAGAAAACTTATTCAAACAAACAAGCAAGCAGCCAGGAAAGCACTATAATATGTAAAGATGAATGAAAGGTTTTATATAGAGTATATTAACTTTCACTTGTTACTTACTAACTTGGTATGTTTCAAAGCATAATGAAATTTCCTCTCTGATTAATTACTGCAGTGTTCCAGTGGATAAGACATCTGAACGCTGCTAGTTAGTTTTAGATTTTGTTCTTGGCATATTGTGTGATGTTTTCCCTATGATTTGAATATAGGTTAATTTCCATAGAAAGTTCTCTATGAAAGCATTCCTATTGGCCTTTTCTGCTATCAATAGCCAAATAAATTTTTTGTTAATATCTGTATGTTGAATTTTTCTTTTCCATATAACTTCTTTGTAAAATAACTAAAATATGTTCAACAGTTCCTTTCCTTTGACAATTTTCAGTGACCCAATGGATTATTTTCCTGGAACTAGCATATTTTTTGGTAATATTCCAGTAGCTTACATTAATCTTCTCTTCCTTTATTATGTATTATAGTACTGAAGAATTACGGTAAACCGGAGCTGCTTCATTTCCTTCCCCCACGTTCCGTCTTCAACATGTAGCATTTTCGCGTTTTTGGCATAATTTGGAGTATATCCACTAAAATACCAACCCACTGAAGCATATCAATCTACGTGTTCGAGTACACGTGGTATAGATAACCTTAACACAGTATGTATGGTATATGTAGCTGCCATAAAGTATGTAACGACTATAAAAATGTAAATATTGCCCATATAGAATTTTATATTTTTCATTGAAGTTCTTATTTTTTATAGTGTTCCTCTTTAATATTTATGAATCGAAAAGCACCTATGACACTTGAAGCTAGCCAAATAAATGTTCTTTCATTAAGTCACATATGAGTTGTATTCTTTTCATGGGCAGGGGATTAAAATCAAAAAGTAACATAAAAACAAATACTCAAAATTACATTGTAGTATTTACCTTATGAAATTAGGGCATATGCTAATGCCTAGTTATAGGTTCCTGTTTATGGAGGTACAAGTAATAAACTATTGCAAATGTTAACTGAGTCGTATTAAACATAATTGTAGTAATTGCTTAATTAAACTTTTAAAATTTTACAATCAATCTTAATTAAACTGAAAATTTTGAAATGTTATTATTGATTTATGCAGCATTTTCATTCGTGCACTATATCAAGAACCTGCAGTTTATGTCATCTAAGCATTTCTTATGATAGCTTATGTTATTAATAGCAAACCTAATATTGATGTTTGACTTCTAAATTAACCTTTGGATGATTTTATTAATTATTTAATCTATGAAACAAAACGATCACCCGCAGAAAACTGCATGTATTTTTTTTTTCTTCTGGCGTTATTTTTTAAAGAAAAGAAATTTTCGAAGAACGAAATTATGGCTCGTGCATGTCATTCAGCGCAAACAAAACCGCAGGAATTTCGAATAAACGTCATTACACAAAGGGGCTTCTAAGCGCAGAGAGAATGAAATCATCAGAAAATCTGACCAATAAACAAGGCGGGTTTTTCCTTATGAGCGCGACCCTGTACGGAAAGCTTATATACTGCCCATCGTCCTTAGAAAAGAAGACAGAATTTCAAGGAATCCGAAAAAGAACACTTGAATATTGAAGAATGACAGACGCGTCATGACTGTAATTAGACATCACTTTTCAGCGTCTTTATTAACACAGTATTCCTTTCGAGAAGGTTCAGTCACTAATAAAATATTTCCAAACTGTGCGGATGAAAGAAAATTTTGGGAGTCGTTGATATAAATAAATCAATATCTTTTTAATAAAATGACACTTAATTTTATTGTATGCGTTTTACATACTCATTTTTGTATTAAATAATTATGCTAATAAATTAATTATCTTCTTAGTGCTGCAATTAAACATTTCAATATCCATATCAAAATATCCGTTCCTGAAAATTATTATCGTAATGTGGAGTATAAAAGACTATTTCAGATAGCTATATGTGCTAGTTTTGATTTTTTCCTTTTTCAAATTTTGTCATGTATAACTGAAAAAATAATTCTGTAATTACTACATTTTCTTCTTTTTTTAAATTGTTTTACACATATCTGATACGCAGATCTCCTGTATTAAAATGCATAAATATAACATCATCATTTTTATACATTATTGATATTAAATTGATATTTTACACATTGATATTAAAATTGAATTTTATATTAATTTAAATAGAAAATAGTCAAGCAATAAAAATACTTAGAAATTAAATAAGAAAACTCCAAGATATACTTTTCTTTTGTTCTCAGAAGAGAACAGTTATTCCAAAGTAAATAGGAAAAGTTCTTAAATCAAAGAATTTAAGCCTAGATTTTTGATCGTAAAAGACGACGAAAAAGACGTATTGACGAAAATCCTTGCCACTCACTAATTTCTTATGGTATTAAATTTCAATAAGAGATGATTTACTATTATTTGCCACTTTTACACTTTTCTTTAATTTACCTTGGAAAACAAGCTAAACTTTTAAATGTTTTCAATCCCCGTAAAACAAACGGACCTATGTGTTAGTATTTATTCAGTCTGTCATTTTTAATTCAAATACAAAACTTTGCATGCTATACCTAAAATACTGCGCATATCACTTTCTCACTGTAATTTCAACATACTTAATTAGAATTTTTGAACCTTTCTTCTTCGGTTTTATTGGTGTTTCACATATTTTTATATTTGGACATGCATTTGTATATTTAATTTTTTTAGCCCTAGAAATATTGATTCGTCAAAATGACCAGTTTTTGCACTCGGTCGAATTAGATGTACACTGCACGTAAAAAAAACAAAGAAAAATAGACTGTTCTATATCCCCCCTTTCCACTGCGTCGATTGATGAAATTCAAATTGCATTTTTCATGTCTCGAAAGCGCGACTTAGGTTTATATATTAGATTTATACCTAGCATTATTCTAATATAGGTATTTTAATACAAAATCACACTTTTTCTGAAATAGCATGCTATTCTTTTTTCCATATTTCGTTTGTACGACACGAATTATGTTAAAGTACGAACGTTTATAAAAACTGCACAAATGGTTTTTAAAAAATTATCTCCCAAAACTTTAGCTCCTCAGTGTTAATTGAATTTGGTATATATTTATTGATTTCTCTTTTTTATTTAACTTGTAAAATTTATCCTAAGTTTATTAACGGTTAAGTTATGATTCTTTCCTATTTATTCTAATTTCAGCTTACGATTTCCTGCCAGAATGTAATTTCAGAAACGCAGTGAATGCAAATGAGTAAGAGGATTATTTAAGTCGATGCTTCACCGAATTCTACAGAGAGAGTCTGATTTTACAGACTAGCGCACGTTTGCCTTTCGGCTACGTTCTCTCTGAGCTACCACGCTCGGCCATAATTTAGGCCCTTGCCGATTTAATTAATACTTAGGGGCCAACTACTTAGAATTCTGATAGCTTCAGCTATACTTTTCAGGTAGTTTAGTTAAGCTTACTTTAGTTTAGTTTCATAATTGTATAAGTTGAAGCCCAAATGGAGGCTTTGTGTACACTCCAAGTAGGAGTTGATTGTATTTATTCTGAAAAATAATGTGTAGTTCACCCTTCTTAAGTCTTACGTGTTTATTTACACACTTAAGCGATAATTCGCTTGTTAGTTTTCGTGGGGTTCCAAGATAGAACATTGGAATTAAATACGAAATACCCCACAAACTTAGTTGATTCTTCCTTTCGCATTTCGAAATTGAGGTTCATTTTAAATAAAATTCGTCCATTTTTTTGTGATTTATTTTTTAAATTTGTATTTTTAAATAATTTTTATAAATTTTTCGAAAACAATTTTGAATTATAATCTATAAAACGTTTATCGTTATCTTAAAGTAGATGTATTTCCAAGCATACCTGCAAAAAAATAGACGTTTTATTCAAAATTTCTGAAGATATACTCGAATTTATATATTGGCGGGTTTCGAAATTTGGCATATTTGTTGAAAGCAATAACAACATCAAATGTGGTTTCGGATCTTTGTTAAAATTATTTCAAAGTAGGAACGATGCGACTATTTTTCCGCTCACGAACAATGTAAAAATGGAAAGAAAAAGAAGTTGCCATATATTAAGAAGTTCGTCAAGAAGAAAGAAATGCGCCAAAATAAGTTTCTTCAATTTCTTTATAAATTTCGCACCAGGTTTTGCAAAACCTATAAAAGTTTATAACATAAAAGTTTTACAATCATCTTAAAGTAAATGTGTATTTCTAAGCATAACTGCAAAAAAATTACTGCTCTTTATTCAAACTTTTCCGAAGATATACGTGAATTTCACATTGGCGGGTTTTGAAATTTGGCATATTTATTGAAAGCGATAATGACGAAAATGTAGGTTACGCACTTTGTTAAAATTGTTTGAAAGTAAGAACGATATGACTTTTTTCCGCTCATCCACAATGTGAAAAGGTACGAAAGATGTGACTCTTTTCCCGCTCCTGCACATGGAAGGGAAAGGAAAATAGGCTGCAATGCATTAAAAAGTTCGCAAAGTGAATTATTCTAAACGCAAACTGAAAAACGTTTGCGCGAAGTTAAATTTTTAGATTTCTCCGTAAATTTCTTACGAAATTTTATAAAATTTGATATTTAGGCATAATATGAGTCGTAGAATCGAAATATGGAAAACAATTGGCATGCCATTTCAGAGAATTCCGATTTTGTGTTAAAATACCTATATTAGAACAATGGTATATATAAATCTAATATACCGGGTACGTCATAAATTCGTGCAAAGTTAAAAAATTCGTAATAAAAGAAGGAATGCATGGAAAAATGTTCTGTTTGCGCGTTCAGAAGGCGCTCACACGTCATACGGAGATGTTTTATGCAAATCAGGCTATCAATAGAACACTTAGCTGGAAACGGATCCGTCATTCTAAGCCGGCAGCATGCTTTCTTTACCAGATCGGGCGTGGGCGGTTAAATTTTTCTACAAGAATGTTGAATCTTGCGAAAATTTCGCACGGAGAAAGGACTGAAGGCGCAAAAAAGCCCTATTTCATTGAATGGGATACGGAATTTAGTACGACGTTTTGGGGAAACTGGGAGCTTGGAGGATCGTCAATGAAGTGGCAGACCACCCTTGAGAGCGGAGTGCGTCCATGTGATACAAAGTGTCATGAAAGATATGGCAGCCGAGACATCAATGGGGAGTAGCAGTGCTCGTGAAGCTGAGAGAAGAACGGGCATTCCGGAAGCGTTGATTCGGCGTATTCTGCACGGAATTTTGGATCTGTATCCATACAAAATCCATTGACTTCACCAGTTATTATCGGCAGATACAGATGCAAGACAAAAGTTTGCTACATGGGCATTGGCACAAATGGAACTTAACCCAGAATGGTTGCTGAATGTCATGTGGACGGATGAAGCTCACTTTTCACTGCACGGTGACGTCAGTACGCAAAAGAGTCGTATTTGGGCGACGTCCAACCCCCGTGAATACCAAAGCCAGCCACTGCATTTTCCTCATATGACTGTTTGGTGTGGTTTCATTCCGTCTTTTATTCAGGGCCCTTTCTTTTTTGAAGAACCTTGTCCAGTATCCGGCGTGAAAACCTCTACAGTCGTTGCAGCATGGTATCTTACGCTTTTGCGTGACCACGTTGTACCTGCATTGCAGGAAAGACATGCCTTACCTGTTGTCACCTTCATGCAGGATGGTGCCCTGCCTCACATTACACGTGACGTCAAGACGTTCCTGTTGGAATCTTTCACCGAAGACCGAGTGATAAGTCACAGTCGTAAGATTCAGTGGCCCTCAAGATCAGCCGACTTGATCCCGGCAGATTTTTGGTTGTGGGAATACTTAAGGTCTCGTTTGTACCGGGGCTGAAAAATGCCATTCGACTGACCTTCGCTGCCATCGATGGTGACCTTCTACATTCTGCTGTAATGGGCGTAGTGACGCGTCTCACTTGCCTATTACCTTGTGGTGGTGGTAATGTTGAACATCTGTTACTATAAAATAAAGCATAGTGCCATGTTATTGTGATCTATTTGATTGCCTGTTTCTGTTTGCATGATTTGAATAAAACGTATCAATTTGATGTGTGAGCGCCCTATGTCGGTTACGTTTGGAAACATTTTTTTTTTTGCATGGAAAAAAATCGAATGTCTTTCTGACCATATTGGCGCAAACAGAAAATTTTTCGGTGCATTCCTTCTTTTATTACTAGTTTTTGAACTTTGCACGAATTTATGACGCACCCGGTATATTCTAACTCGCGCTTTCGAGACATGAAGAACGTTATTTGAGTTTCGTCAATCGGCTCACTAGAGTGAAAAACATAGAACCGTCCCCCCTTTTTTTGTTTATGCACTGTACATTAGTTGTAAACGGCACTGAATCGTCTGTGAAAAACTATTTCTTTTTTATTTGTTTAATTTCTTTAATACATAGTTTTATTTTCCTTATAGTATTATAATGTGATTCAGATGTGATGTTGTTCAGTGAATTCAGAGCCAGACTATCGCTATAGTAAACAAATCTAACAAATTTTAAAGAATGTACCTCTTCTAAGGTGTTTTATGTGAATTAGCTATTGACAAGGTTCAATTCAATTCTGTGCTAGTAATTTTCAAACTTCAAACGTTATTTATAAAATAAGTATAATTAATCTAACCGTGTTGTGAATATATGGTAGTAACAGCTAAAACATGAACAGAATTCTCAAGTCAAAGAATTATCAAATTGTCAATTCTGGTTTGTAGATTTTGACATAAACATAAGAAGGTTAAACATCTGATAATATTTCTGATATAACATACCAATTTTCTTCCATATTTCGATTCTACCGCTCAAATTATGCCTAAATATTAAATTTTGTAATTTTTGGTGGGAAATTTATAGAGAAATTTAGAAATTTAACTTGGCACATTTTTTCATTTTGTGCCAATAATAATTCACTTAACGAACTTCTTAATTTATATCACTTAATTAATTTCTTAATTTTACTTCCTTGTACGAAGAAAAAAGAAGTATTGTAATCGCGAAAAATTTCGGGTATCATATTTCAACGAAAATATAGTTTTTGACAGCTATCGAATGCAATTTAACGATGTTTTTGAGTGATATATCTGCGTAAAGACAGAATAAAAGACTCTTTTTTTCCAAAAATATTATAAAACTGATTTAAAATGGATTCTGAAGAGATTTTTTCGTGGCGTCTGTGCTTACGTACGTACGTATGTATGCATGTATGTATCTCGTATAACTCAGAAACCAGTAGGCTCAGACCATTGAAATTTTGTATTGAGGACTGTCATAACATGTAGATGTGCACCTTCTATTTTGACTGCAATCGGCCGCACCAAAAGTATATATATATATATATATATATCCACTCTCTTACTCGGCTCAGTGAGTTCAGTTTTTGTATTCTTATATATTGGTAAATTGTGCATTGTTTGCATTAAAAGTGATTGAATTATGATGTTCTTATCTTACGGTTAAGGTTTTTTATGACTTTAGTAAGTCTGCATGGAGGATTTCTAGAATTATCAACAATTTAAAAGTTGTTTTAAGTGCGGCTAAGCCTAATCAATTTTCCCATGGCAGCCATATTTGTTTACATTTGAAACTTAGCAGAATATTGGGTTTGTTGCCAATCTAGAGAAACTAAGCTTCGCAAGAACAAACATTACACCTTCTTTTATTATTGAAAATTAAATCACGCTCAATTCATTCTGGAATTTATTCAAGGAAATAACTGTTTAAGATTTATTTCGTAATTTTTACTATGAATATTTTGAAGTTGCTTGCCCTGAACGAATACAAAAATTCAAAATACCGATTGCTTTCTGACGACTGTGACAGAAACTTGGCGAAAAAAGATTAGCTTGCATTATTTGGCTTATAACAAAGCATAAATATACTATCTGTCTAAATGTACGGATGCCTTAGTGGAAGAATTTTGAAAGGGTAGTTAGGTTAGGTTATTTGAATCTGTCAAAATACTCAATAGCTGTCTACCTAAAGAGAGGACTGCCTTTGTGGATAACTTTCTGCGGGAAACAATGGCAACACAGAGGAAAAAAAACACGAAAATCCGTAGGCAGCTAGCCTTATTGCTAGGATTTAAATCAGTATTCAGGCGAATTTACCTCTCAGCAATTGGTAGGTATAACAAGACGTTAGGCATAAAATAACTAGATTTTGCGCACTTGTAAAGAAAGAATACTACATTCCATAAATTTTATAATACATTTTTGTCAATAATGAGTAATTCGTAAATTATTATTCATTTATATGGGAATTCATTACGTAAATTATAAATAAAATACGAAGGTAGTTGTTGCTAATATAAGCACCTTCTGATGCAAATAAACTACGTGATAAAATGTAAATAACTAATGCAACTATTGTATAATTTTTTAAGTGAATGCACTTCAATAACCACATTTGATATCATTTCTAAAATAATCTATCTATAATCGATCTTAAATAGTCAAATTAATGTTAAAGAATTTGTTAATTTTAAATTTTATCATCTCTTAGAGGCATAATAGTTTGTGAGGCTTTTGTTTATTAAGTGCCACTAAATATGAATATTTACAACGAAGAACTATAGGAAGCCACTTTGCATGAGCACTTTTAAGGGTTCGTTATGGTATACAAAATATTGTTTCTGTATTTCAACGTGTAAATCTAAAATTAAAATCACTGAAAACAGCATGCATAATCGTTATTTATAAATCCGTATACTAGGAATTCAACAGATTCCTGTAAAATTCTATTTTGAGATGTTTATCTCATCTTAGAAAATCATGTAGGTCATTCTGAATTCTAGAATCTTATTAAACTTTGTCATATTTGAACTCAGCCTGCCTGAATCATTTCTGAAATCATACTTTGGGAGCATCTAAGATATTGATCTGCTCAGGTTGAATCAGTTTAACGAAGCAATTAGAAACTCTTAGTAGGCTCATTGTTAAAATGTTCTCCAATTTAAATTTTAATTATTAACTCCAAACAGTGTAATTCTGTCTCTTTATTAAAGCAGTACGGTTTTGCAATTGCGAGGAAACTGAAAGACACCTTTAATTTCGAGTTAAAGCGAGTTATTAAAGTTTAAGTTCGAGAGGTATCATGTTAAAGGTGATTTTCTTCCGGTAGATTTTTTTTATTCCATTTTCCTTTGCTAAATGTAAATGAAATCTCGAACATACAATACATGTTTCATTATTACTACTCTTGAGTTTAGATTTCTGTTCAGTTACATTATTGGCATCCATGGAAGCTGCACTTGTACAGGGATGCTAAATCATGCGTTGAATCTTACTCGTAAATGAATATCCAGAATATAAATTACCCTTTCGATAATAAGCAGATTTACTGCGTTATTTAATTGCGCGTTTTACAAACGTTGTTTCTTAGAGGATTTAGATTGTCTTAGGCGCAATATCAGGTTCAACTATTACATTTTATTGTTGATATTTTTGGAAAAAAATCATAATTTCTATGTATTTCTGTCGCATTCGGAGTATGAGTTTATAAACTTATTAGACCCTTCAGTACGAAAAATTTGAAAATTCAACTATGCCTTCGCCAGGATTCGAGGGATCCATCTTCCAGTTACAAGCTGCAGGTGTTAACCAATTATACCATGAAAGCACGCACATAATGATTCGATTAGTTATTGCATTCTCTTTCACTTAAAGAGGAACTGAGGAAATGCATGAGACCCTATTGACCAAATCCAAATACTGAACGGGTTTATCACACTTTTAATTCAAACGTTACTGTAAGATTAAACCATATGAGGGTTTTAATTACAATAACTTCACCTTCTTAACGATTATTTTCTTCAAACTTAACAAATATTTTCTTCAAACCTAAAGAATATATACTTAACAAATTTGAAACTTCAAGAACACGAACAATTGGAAACATTTAACTGAAAGGCTTATTCAAAATTATTTCTTGCAGTACAGTTACAAAATTAATAACTACTAGTCGTCGCTCTTTGCTGGGTCTCAAAAATTTAAATATTTAGACACCTACACCATAACAGTCATCTTAAGTGCTAACTTAACTAGCGTACTAATCAACTCAGTTTCAACCAGAACGAACTTTAGCTCAGCACGCAAAAAAAAAATATATATATATATATATATACACGTAACTCACCAAAAATGTACATCGACTATTTAAATGACGGTTTCAACTCCCTCTCAACCGCATATTTACTTGATATATAAAAGTTACCTAACTTGTATTCTGGTGATGACTGACAAAATAAACAGAAGATGAATGAAATAATTAGGATAAAACAAACATATTTATTAAAATAAATGTTAAAAATTACATTCAGCTGTGACGTAAAAACGATATAACGTGCGCTTCAGATGCATGATTACGTTTAAAATGATGAAACTCTAAAACAACTTTGAGTGTTACTAATGACATTATTTAATTTTAAAATGCAACTGTATTTAATAAGTGCAGACATAAAAAATATCTGAAAATACTTTATCTCATGACAAGAGTGAAAATGCATATGTTACTTAAATTTAGAGATATTTTTATATTTGGAATTGCTTGATCAAATTTTATTGCCCAATAAATCAGAGGGAACGTACTTGGCGATTCTTAAATCCATCTTAAAAGGCAGTTTATTTTCATTTATGCAAATTCTGCTGGAAGCGCTTCCATAGTTTTATCCATTCTCTGGAAATAAATGTATTTTATTTTGATCAAATCCATTTTCATTTTAAGTACCTTAATATTTCATGACTCAGAATTCTGACTCTTATTGTTCCTGGAGTCCTACAAACAACTGCATTTCAGAAGTAGGATATATTAAATAAGAAAAGATATAAAAATATCCAGAAGCATTCAGAAAATAATATGTTCAAAGATTTGATACTTGTTTCATTAGACATACACAGAACGGTGAGTTATAGTAATTACTCACAGTCGATGAGAATGAGTTCGGATGTAAATACATGTGTGTGTACAACATAACTCACTAGCAAAAATCTTAAGAAATATGTATTAGGCAATAGAAATTTTATTATTTCTTTTACAATTGACTTGAAACTTAATGACAAATACTTCCGTGATCAGCGATTTTCATTTGGATGTTAAACGCATTGAGTATTTTCAGTAAACAATAAACATTATCTGCAATTCAATTTACGATCTACTTGCCAGGTGAAACTACTTTGGTCTGATCGGAAAATATTGCAGAAGTGAGGCAAAAAACTACTGATGGAAACAGAATGTATACTATTTTACATATATATTATTGATATTGCACAAGTCTTGCTACTGTCACCTCAGGTGGCGTCAATAATTTGCCTGAAGCTAAATAGTAGTACGAATAGGACAATGCATCGCGCCTATCTAATCGTTCCCAAAGTCAGCAATAAAAGATGTACTTACATTGCTCAGTTAATCACTTAACTGTTTTGCCCGAAACACCACTCGTGCAGTGTATTTTTCTACACCAATCTACTGATTTTGCCGGCTTTTTCACATTTTTTTTTACTTTGCAGTGTTTCTGATAGATGTCTCTAGTAATCCAGAAGAAATCGGTTTGTAAAATCAGTTCAAGACACATTTTACCGCTTTTCATTAGGCGAAGAAATTCAACAAGTATGTTTGCGCGTGTTCAGCGTATTAGGCTTTAAGAATAGTATTTCTTCCCAGTTTTGTAATGAAATAAAAGAACAATGGGTGACAGTAAATGGCTAAGAAAAAATATAATTCTGATATTGGATTCTAATAGTCTTGAAAATTTTTTATCGTAATTCTGTCATGATAATGAGGAAACGGAAAGTTCAGATGATCTAGTTTAGGTTGGGAACTTTTGTGAAATGGATGCTAGTAATCCTCCTCCACCCCCCGGAAATTTCCTTTCACAGCAAATTCACTTCTTTATCTTCTGTAAAGTGTTCTTTCCAGTTTTGCAGTTTCGTTGGTAAAACGGCCAACTTTAAGTAAAAATGCCTTAATTTTGCCGTAATGAAAAGCTACCTTAAATTAATAAATGCAATACTTGTAACAGTTTGACTGCTGATTTGAAATCATGTAATCCATTATAATACAAAATGTTTTATACAAAATATGATTATTTTTGGTCACAATATGGCAGAAACATGAACCAACTAAGTAGTACCTATATTACAAGCCATGGGTCATTCCCAGTCTATTTTCTTAAACGATGCCTAAGCAACAAGGACCAGTGCAAATGTGGTCATCCAACACGATCTCAGATTTCTGGACAACATAGATAACAGCGTCCCGTACCAACGCTATATCATAAACAAAAGTTTTCATCACAGAAATCAAGGCTATCCTGGATACTTGGCAGCACAAGAGGTGGAATTGTTTTAAGTAGCTTAATTTCTCTTTTTTCGCATTTGCGCATTATATTCCTATAGCAATATGCACTTTTTAACATCTCTCGCACCATTATTTCTTTGCATTCCTTATCAAGCCACAGCCTCAAACGGATTCTCGTACAACAAATAGAGTGCGACTACGCATGTCTAACTGTCTAATACGATGGCAAAGTACTGGCGTCCCGTCTTACGTTACATTTTATCTAGATATACCATTTTGTACGGCTTTTGCCCATCTTGCAGTTAGATTTACAACTCCTTTGGAACTTGTTTTTTAATTTTCCGCAAGATAATCGTTTATTATATTTTCGAATGTCGTTTATTATAACGATTTAGTCCAATAAGCAACTAATGCTCTTACCTTAGCAGGTAGTAAAAAGAGTTGACAATGTATGAGAATGCATGAGCATGGATTTCGAGCTGAATGTATTAGTTTTATCTCGGATCACTTTTACAGCATGTGGCTTAGAAGTATCTTGTTGATAAATTGCACATATCTGGGGCTGAAACTCTCGCGGTTAAAACTTTTGCCAAGCGATTAACATCACGGGATTTGCGCATGAAAATGCCTAAAAAAAGAACTTTAATAGAACTAGTAATGGGCGATGTAACGAATAGATGCAATCGGTAACTTCTGTTCTGTGTATTGTGTATATCTTCTATTAGTGTTGTGTATTAAATATGTTATATTATAGAAGTGCCTTTTGGGATCAGTAGATTGTCTTCAGTTAATAATAAAATTTCCAGTCTTTCCTTCGGATCGTATGAAGAAGGAAGATCTTCTGAAAAGGTAAGCCTTTTACGTTTATTCTTAGAATGTTGATTATTGCTATCTCATTATTTGCCGATCAGTACATTTCACGTTCTCATTAAACCCTGTTTTCTACCATCTAGTTGAAAACTGTAGCATAATAATTTGATTATTTTCTAACATTTAAAAAAAAATCACTTATTCCATACTTCATCATATGTAGAACAAAACTGAGGTGAATGCAATCGTGCTTATTTGTTTCCAATTTAACTTCTTTTTCAAGCTCAATCAGTGACTTGGGAGTAACAATAACGTAAATAGCGTATTTCTAATCACTAATCAGAATAAACCATAGAAGAGACTCCGCTTCATTTTTTGAGAACAGGGAAGAGGAAACCGATTCAGAGCTGATAATTTTTAGCTGCGAGTTTAAATGGAAAAACACCATACATTTCGCTATTTAAGTAATTTCTTACACGAGAACATTTTATAGTTAAGTGCTACATTCTTATGGAATGCGCACAGTGAAGAGCCTACGCAGTTTTGGGGTTGGTTTTATCTTAAATTGTTTCTATAGCTTATTCATTCCATCTCTCTCATCATCTTCCATTTCTCATTCATTCAACTTCCTACTCTCTTCAACATTTATTCTTAAACCTTTCTTTACATCGGCAACATCAAAATCTTTGTTTTCGCAGCACCTTTTAGTTGTAATATATCAACATAGTAACACCCACCGACAACTTAGATTGTTGAATACAAATAGTTTGATTTGGGATCATATTCTACCGAATGGTTGCTTGCATAAGAGTTTTCGTGGATATTTTAGTATATAATAAGAATACGAGCCAGAATTTTATCAAGTCGCTTGGAAGACAGCTCTAGTACTTTGCTTAATTAATATCAATCAACCGACTAACAAAACTGCTGTAATTTGGTAAAAATCACGAAGTCTTCCTAAGTGAACTAATTAATCAAGAAATCAGAAAAGGTGAGTGTTTAGTACCAAGTGAATTAATCATCGGAACATTTTTGATCATCTAAATGATGACGTTGTTTTATTCACTTATAGGCATTTCTCCCATTAGCATGCCTTCGTGGTGTAGTGCTCAGCACGCTCGGCGCGTATTCGATAGGTCCGCGGTTCGAGTCCCGGCGACAGCACTGCTAATTTTTTATCTCTCCTGCTTTCAAAAAATGCCTAAAGTCTCTACAGTGGCGCCCGAAATAAAAAAAATGGTGAATGATAATTCTTCATCACCAAGATTTGGCGATTGAGTCCCTTAAAACCCCAGTTGCGCTTTAAAAGGGGGAGTATATAAGGTATTTCTCCCGCCTTCTTAGCATGCCGTCTTGGTGTAGTGGTCATCACGCTCGGCGCATATTCGAGAGGTCCGTGGTCGGAGTCCCGGCGAGGGCATTGCTCATTTTTTATCTCGCCTGCTTTCAAAAATCGTCTGATGTTTCTACACCCTAATTCAACAAATGTGCAATAGATTCAAAATCTTTCTGGCCACAAAATATCTTTTATTTTGCAAACCTTTTATTTTCGAAGATACTGCAATCCAAGATATTGATTTTGAACATGAAACTACGTGCATTAATAAATGAAAAAGGGTCACAATTTTTTTAAAAAATTAATCAGTTAAAACTTTGGAGTGTAAAGTTCGATCATTAATTAATATTTCGTTTTCCTGAAGACGCTTAAAACTAAGTATTTTACTTTGATTTTAAATTGCATAAGCTACTACTAAATGAGAATTCATTTCTTATTATTTGTTCTTATGTAGTTGCTTTTAAATTTAGAAAGCACAATAGCACATTTTGAACATCTGCTCGAATACTTCCTCGTCATTCCTTTTGTTCTACTTCTTCATCTAAGCATCGTAAGACAAGATAATGAAAATTTGGAGTGTTAATTGGGAAAGCTGTTTGATGAGAAGTTTCGGGGAATTAGAATCGAAGACTCTGTTATTGTAGCAACAAAAGTTATTGTTACTGAATACAATTCTTTAGTTTTCAAAGCTAATGAAAAATGGGTATTTGCATCGGAACTAGAGATTATCCTTCATTTTAAAGTGATGCAGTCGAGTTAAAAGAATTCTTTGTTTTAATCACGAACTTTCCTTTTGGATAGTAAGTTCTATTTTAGCTATGAAGCCAATTCAACAGTATTATGCTACGACTTTCGAAAACGGAAATACCTTTATGAATCAAGTAATATGAAATTAAATTTCTGAAGTCAGCGTTGTAATGTATAGAAAATGTATTCATGAAAACCAGATTTCATCAGAATCTAATAGAAGGTTGCAGCAACAGTGCAACACAGTGACGACTGTACTAGAGTTTAAAGAACTGAATCTAGTAAAACTTATATGGCCGTGAATTTCACATAATGCAAAATATAAAAGTGTGATCCATCACTTGGCTGATCCTCTAACTGAACCTTTTCTGTTTATATCCACATAAAATTTTGACTAAAATCATTAACTTTTAAGTGACATTTGTAATTATTTCTTATAGAAATTAAATTAGTAAAAGAAAATTAGCTCAAGTAAGTGAAATATATTCTTAGGAAACCTAGGTTTCAAAAATTTAAATATACACTGCTCGACATTGAAAATGCAACACCAAGAAGGAGTGGTCAGAAATTTATGCAAATTTTAGAGTAGACGCACGTCACTAAGTTATGCGAATGATGTGAAATGTGCAGCTGTCCGACGCACGTGAAGTAAGATATAAGGAAAGGAATGTGCAGAATGGGCAATATTCGTGTCGTTATTTCTGCCAGACGAATTATCGAAGAAAGCTGGTTTTTGTCGCGGAGGATATGTGTAATAGGAGAGAATGCCAGGCCGCCGTCAACGAAGGCACTTGCAGCAGAGAGACGAATTGATGAGGGGTATGGTGATCGGACTGAGAAGGGCGGGTTGGTCCTTACGTCAAATCGCAGCTGATACCCACATGATTGCGAGCATGGTGCATCGGCTATGGCGAACATGGTTGGAACAAGGGAATGTGGGAAGAAGGAGGGATGCAGGTGCAGCCAAAGTCATGTCAGCACGCGTGGATCGACGCATCCGTCGACAAGCTGTGGCGGTCCCGCAAGTCACTTGTACCGCGATTCTGCAGCATGTCCAAGATACCCTGGATGTTCCCGAGTCGACGAGAACCATTTCCCGTCGATTGGGTAAACGTGGCCTGCAGTCACGGCGTCCGTCAAGAAGACTGCCATTGACCCCACAGCATAGACGCCAACGTTTAGAATGGTGCCGGACTGGAGCGATGTGGATGACAGAATGGCGAAACGTCGTGTTCTCAGATGAGTCAGGCTTCTGTTTATCCAGTGACAGTCGCCGCATACGTGTGTGGCGTCCATGTGGAGACAGATCTAATCCGGCAGTAATTGTGGAACGCCCCACCGCGCGACAGCGTGGCATAATGGTTTGGGGCGCTATTGCCTACGATTCCAGGTCACCTCTAGTTCGTATTCAGGGCACTATGACGGCCCAACGATACTTGAATAATGTACTGCGGCCGATGGCAATCCCTTACCTTCAGTATCGCCTAATGCAATTTTTCAGCAGGATACCGCCCGACCACACAGTGCTTTCATCTGCCAACATGCTCTGCAAGTATACAGATGCTTTCCTGGCCACCGTACTCTCCTGACCTATCACCAATCGAACATGTGTGGGATGTGATTGGACGCCATTTGCAGACTAACCACTACGCTACGAAGTCATGCTAAAAAGGCGGGAGAATTACCTCATATACTTCCCCTTTTAAGGGGCGACTGGGGATTGGGGGACCCAATCGCCAAATCTCGGTGGTGGAGAATCCATCATTCACCACCGTTTTTAGTTTGGGCGCCACTGTAGAGTAATTTAGATTATTTCGAAACAATGAAATCGAAGAAATGAGGAATGCCCTCGCCGGGATTCGAACCACGGACCTCTCGAATACGCCCCGAGTGTGCTGACCACTACACCGCGAAGGCTTGCTAAGAAGGCGGGAGAAATACCTTATAACACCTTTATTTTATACTGTATCAGTGTATGAAGTACAGTTTCTATAACTGCAAATTAATTCAGAACAGTCTTCTGATTATTATTAAAGCTGAAAATAATTCATCATCAAATCTCAAAATAGAAAATAAACGGATTTAGATTAATTTCCCTTCTGGAAGTAATCACATACCTTTCAAATACAAATTGTTTCACTACGCGTCTATTATTTGAGGACTATTGATTTCTCTATATGCACTAAGGTGACGCATGAACATGTTCTGAGCCTAGAGTTCAGCTCTCCTTGGATAATGTTTTCTATGACTGGTAGATTTACTTATCTAGAAGATGAACAGTCGTCATCATAACGGTCTAAATTGTGTAGCATATTAATTTTAGAGAGATCCCCCTTAAAATAAGCAAAATTCATAGCACATGCAGTATAATAGTAGCTGCAAATAACTCAGTTAGAGAGCGGATATTTAGCAAATCCTCCTTAACACAAGGAACAAATAGGAAAGTTCCTCAAATCATTCTCAGGCTATACCCTTATAGTTCTGGTAACCGTTGTCTTGCAGCTAATTCTCAAATGATTCCTAAATAAAATACCTAACTCTTGGACTCGTATTTTTATTTTGCAACGTCACTCTGGAAACTTATGAAAGAATGGGGCTTAGGACTTCGAAAATGTATTTTCGTGAATCTTCCAAAATGTCGCAAAGTTGGCGACAAAAATCTCTAATTCTACGTAGGTTGATCCAAAAAAAATTTTACAAGCAGAAGCATTTGAAACGTAACAATTGTGGAGCGAATATTTCCACCCAGAGTGATTGACAGATGGCGCTAGTTGTCCTACAGCGGTTCTACGAGTAAGTAGCGTCAGTACGCAGACACCTAAGAGCGACAGTAATGGCACGAAGTCTAGAAAAGTGGTCTCGCATAGAGGTGCGAGCCGTAATTCGATTCTTATGGGCCAAGAATGTGGCCCCATCCGAAATTCACAGACAAATCATTGAGGTATACGGGGACAAAGCAATGAGTAGATAACAGGTAGCGAAATGGTGTCATTCTTATCAAGTGGGCAGGGAACACGTGGAAAACCACAATATGGAAACGAGCGGCCGTCCAAGTTCTTCAAGGACGGATATCAACACGGCACGTGTTGAAGAAATCATCCAAAGGGATTGACGAGTAACCATGCGTGAGATTACCTCAGAGTTGGACGTGAGTTATGGTAATGTTCAGCGTATCGTAACCGATGAGTTGCGATATTCCAAAGTTTGAGCCCGCGGAACATAAGGCCACTCGAATGATGTGCAGCCTCACATTTCTTCAACGATACCATTCAGATGGCCAACACTTCATTGAACGCATCGTTACCAGTGATGAAACATGGCTTCATCACTTCACCCCCACATCCAAAAGAGTCACGATGAAGTGGAAACACGCTGGATCACCGACGAGGAAGAAGTTTAAGGTCACACCCTCTGCCGGTAAAGTGATGGCAACCGTTTTCTGGGATACGGACTGGTGTTATCCTAATCGAGTATTTGGAGCGTGGCCATACCATTAAGGCCGATCGTTATTGTGCCACCATAACGAAATTGCGTAAAGCCATCCGACGCAAACGGCCTGGATTACTGAGCAAAGGCGTCATTCTTCTGCATGACAAAGCCAGGCCCCATACAGCTCGCCAGACTCAGGAATTTCTGCAAAGGTTCAAGTGGGAGGTCTGGAATCACCCCCCATACAGCCCCGATTTGGCTCCAAGTGACTATTTCATTTTTCCGGCATTGAAGCGATACTTATCCGGAACACGGTTCGCCTCAGACGATGCAGTGAAAACAGCTGCCGAGAAATGCCTCAATGAGCAGAGCCCTGATTACTACCAAGACGGGATAAACAAGTTGGTCGAACGTTCTGACAAATACCTAAACAATTTTGGCAGCTATGTGGAAAAGTGAAGGCCAGATGTGTCTCTTGATTCCCATTTGTATCTTGTTTCTATTGTTAATAAATACTTTTTCATTTGCCTTGTAAACTTTTTTTTGGATCACCCCTCGTAATTGAGCAATTTTTAGAATACCACAGCAGTTGTAGTCAGAATTAAAAGACCTAACAATGTTCTCCAATAAATAAGTACTTAAAGCATGTGGCCACAAATTAAATTCAACATAAACTAAACCATAAAATTACCATTCTAAAATCAATCAAAAAATTAAACAGTACGAAATATTACAACAATACAGAAAATCAAAAATGTGCTTTCGTGAATCTTTCAAAATGTAGCAAAACGGATCCCCCTTCATCAGGAGCATAAAATTAAGCAAAATCGAGAAAGCGAATGTCGATCATATTTATCGATTGAAATCGATTGGGATGTTACAAAATCTACGCCGAATACAAGGTTTTCGATTTGCCTGTCTTACTTTCCACGTCGGCGTGTTTCTGTTGCATCTTGACAAGAAAGAGTATTAAATATTTACGAATATTTCAAATAATATTCACCAGAAACAGTGAAACTGTAAATAATCTCTTACTCAGCAAATAATTTATATGGACTTACGCACATTTATAGATTAGTTAATTTAAAATTTGTGATTTACTAAAAGAATATCCCGAAAATTGCTAACCCAATTCAACTAAAATGTTAAATATCTTAAAATATCCGTAAACTATTCCGCTCTATACTTTAAGTAATTTTTCTCGTTATATGAAACAATTTGCCAGCGATCACCTTTCATGTTGTGGAAACTCCGATGACTGATGGGAAATCTCCGATGGCGCCATTAGAGGTGGCGCTGTGATAGACAGCTACGTCACCATCGCTGTTGCAGACAGTTGGCAGAGAGATGAAAGGATTCTACCTGAATGGTATTGTATTGAGACTTTGAGACTTTCATCGTTGAGCAGCTAATGTTTTATTGTAAAGATAGCTGTTATTAATAATTTTATAATGATGCAGTTAGTGGCATAAATCTTCAAGTGTTTTGTAAATATCTTCAATAAAGTGTTCGTGTCTAAAGGATTGAAGCTGATGATTCAAGACAACGCCGGAGATTCAGAACCAGACCTATCAGGTAAAGATTCATTTATTTATTAAATTGCGAGTTACTAATTTCCTGATGGAACAAAGCCATTTGCTATATTATAATTAGTTTAAGATATAAAAGATTTATTTTACATGTAGATAATATCGTAATCCAGGATTCCAAAATTAAAACTAATAAGTGTTTATTAAAGGTAATGTTTTTTATTTTTTTATAAATAGCACGTTCTTACAAATAGTTTTAAGTTAATGCGAGAGTTTCAGGTATAAAATAAAATTTTAAAACTAAACACATTTCGCGAAAGTAGTAAACCACATTATTAGTATATTGTGATTTAAAGAAAAATAAAAAAAGGAAATTTAATACGATTAATTTAATTCGTGAAATTCAAGAGAAAACAAATGTAGATCAATGGTCACATTGTCCTGGTGTTGATAATCCTGCAGATTTACAAACAAGAGGAAAAACTTCAGAATTGTTATTTAAAGGTGGAGATTGGCTGCAGGGTCCAAAATGGCTGAGACAAGAGGAAACTACTTGGCCAGAAGAAGATAGAACGTATGAAATTGATGCTGTAGAAGAAGAGAGAAGATCCTCATTGAAGAAAGATGAAACGGTCCAAGCCAGCTGTGTAGTAAATTTGAAGCAAGACCTTTTGGACATAGAGAAATATAGCAAATTATCCAGATTATTACGAATAACAGCCTGGATTTTTAGATTTATTAACAATACGAAAACTTCTACAAAAAATTTGAAACCATTTGAAGCAGAAGAAATACTATTATCTGAGAAATATTGGATTAAAAGAAATCAAGATGCTCATTTCCAGAAGAAATTGAAAGCTTTCAGAAAAAAAAAATTAATTCTAGTAAATTCAAGAATGCGAATTTTAATTCCATTTTGGGAGAAGAAGGAATAATGAAAATAGGCGGGAGAATTTAGAACTCAAATTTAACCTTTGCTGAAGTTCATCCTATTATTTTGCCTAATTCGAATCATTTTTCGGACCTGCAGATCAAATATGCTCATGAGAAACTGGCTCATGCTGGAATTGCTGAAACCCTTGCTCAGCTTAGAGAAAAAATGTGGATTCTCAGAGGAAGACAAAGGGTGAAAAGTATTTTGCAGAACTGTTTCATTTGTCAACGTTTGAGAGCAAAGCCTTACTCTCAAAATGTGTCTCCTCTACCTCCAGACAGAATCAGAGAAGCTTTACCATTTGAAGTTTGCGGCGTAGACTTTCTAGGACCACTATATACAAAAAATGAGAAAAAGGTGTATGTTGCATTGTTTACTTGTGCCGTAATACGAGCTGTGCACCTTGAACTTGTGAATGACTTATCTGCTGCAGAATTTATGCTAGCGTTAAGAAGATTTATTTCAAGACGTGGAATTTGTAAAATTATTTACTCGGACAACGCTAAAACATTCAAAAGAACAGATAAAGACATTCAAAGAATGTTTAACTTAATAAAGGATAGAGATGTCCAGGACTTTTTTAGTGAAAACAGGATCCAGTGGAAATTTATAGTCGAGAGAGCAGCTTGGTGGGGAGGTTTCTGGGAGAGGCTTGTCCGATCTATTAAGACCTGTCTCAAAAAGATCCTTTGGAGAGCTTGTTTACAGTACCAAGAACTTGAAACAACTTTAACTGAAGTGGAAGCCATCATCAACTCCCGACCGATGACTTATGTTTATAGTGAAACAAATGAGCCGAGTCCATTATGTCCAGGACATTTTCTAATTGGAAAAAGAATAACCGCTTTACCACCTGAAAAGATATTTGCAATCTCTTCTACGAAGTCAGACCTGGAAAAGAGATATAAATATAGATTGAACTTGTTGAACAATTTTTGGAAGAAATGGAAACTGCTATATTTAATGGATTTGAAATCTGCTCATAAATGTGCTACGAGCAATTTGCCCCAGCAGATCAGCAAAAACACCTTTTTATTGATTCATGATGATAACCAACCAAGACTGTTATGGAAATGTGGCTTAGTAACCGAGACACATACAGGCCGTGATGGCAGCATCCGAGCTTGCACTGTGAGATTACACAATGGGACGTTCTTAAAAAGAGCTGTACAACATCTGTATCCCTTGGAACTTGATTCTGAAGATAAAAGACAATCTTGTCTTTCTGGGCCGGAGGATGTGGAAACTCCGATGACTGATGGGAAATCTCCGATGGCGCCATTAGAGGTGGCGCTGTGACAGACAGCTACGACACCATCGCTGTTCCAGACAGTTGGCAGAGAGATGAAAGGATTCTACCGGAATGGTATTGTATTGAGACTTTGAGACTTTCATCGTTGAGCAGCTAATGTTTTATTGTAAAGATAGCTGTTATTAATAATTTTATAATGATGCAGTTATTGGCATAAATCTTCAAGTGTTTTGTAAATATCGTCAATAAAGTGTTCGTGTCTAAAGGATTGAAGCTGATGATTCAAGACAACGCCGGCGATTCAGAACCAGACCTATCAGGTAAACATTCATTTATTTATTAAATTGCGAGTTACTAATTTCCTGATGGGACAAAGCCATTTGCTATATTATAATTAGTTTAAGATATAAAGATTTATTTTATCTGGCGCCTTTAACGTGACGCCCGTTCCTAGAAAATATTTGATTTATTATTAAATAGAAGATAAGAAAGAAGCAATAAAAATGTCACTCGACGTAACTGAAATCGAAAAATTAAGAAAAAAACGAACTGTTACAAGAAGTTCTATTACGAGACTGATTAATAAAATAAACAACACTTTAAATGATGCGAATAGTACTATAACTTTAAATTGGTTAGAAGAACAGAAAGCACAGTTAATTGATAAAGAAACAAAACTTACAGTACTTGACGAAAAAATAGAAAACGAAATAACTGATTTAGGGAAATTAGAAGAAGAAGTTGAAGCTAATCAAGAATATCGGGAGAATATAATTTCAATTCAAACAAAAATAAATTGTTTCATAAGAGATTTGCTAAAAACAAAGGATAGTACTAATACTGAACAACGAGAATATTCACATCACGGAGAATTGAATCAGCGGAGATCCTCAAATGCAACTATACACGCTACACCAGAAAACAGAATTCCTGTTAAATTGCCAAAAATAAACATCGAAAAATTTGATGGCAATTCGGAAAACTGGCAAGAATTCTGGAGTCAGTTTAAATCAGCGATTCACGAAAGCGAAAGCTTAAACAAAATTCAGAAATTCACCTATCTAAAGAGTTTACTGAAAGATACGGCTCAAATTGCTATACAGGGACTGTCAATTTCGGAACAGAATTATGATACTGCCGTTACAATTTTAGAAGATAGATTTGGTAGAAAAGAACTTTTGATCCGATCCCATATAAACAAGTTTTTAAATTTATCTCCTGTGCGAAATGTTTCGAATCTCAGAGATCTGCGTCATCTGTACGACACTTGTGAAATCCAAATTCGCAGTTTAAAATCTTTGGGTATTGAACAGGAAAGTTTTGGCAATTTATTATTTCCCATAATAACTAGACTAATTCCGGGTTCTATAATGTTAAATTATAATAGGGATTATAAAGACGAAGCCGAATCTTGGAATGTTGGTAAATTGTTAAACTATTTAAAAGAGGAGGTAGTAACGAGAGAAAAAACTTTATCGTTTCGAAAAGGGGAATCGGACGAAATTTATAATAATAAAACATTTGTTAGAGAAAAGGAACGCGATAGAGATAATTCATTTAAAGGGGGTTTTAAGAAAAATAAAACGCCAACTGCCGCCTTATTAAACACCAGTATTGATAGTCAAAAGTGTTTATTTTGTAAAGAAAATCACGAAATAGAAAAATGTTCGAAACCTGTTAACGAAAGAAAAGATATTTTAAAAAAAGAAGGCAGGTGTTGGAATTGTTTAAAGAAAAACCATATAGTAAAAGACTGTAAATTTAAAAGTAGATGCAAATTATGTTCGCGAAAACATCATACCGCTATTTGTGAAACTAGTGAGAATAAAAGTGACATTTCTAATTCAGAAACTGTAGTATCATCTATACAAAATAAGAACTTGGGTAAGGAAATATATCTGCAAACCGCAAGTGTTTTAGCTCTGGGTGAAAGTAATAAATTAGTCATTCGAGTGCTGTTTGACCTTGGATCACAGCGCTCTTTCGTAGTCAGTAGCGTTGCAAAGAAATTGAAGTTGAAATGCGTGGGAGAAGAGAATATTACGATTCATTCCTTTGGTTCTAATACATCGAAGAGTGAAAAGCGCAGACGATATAAAATTGTTTTGAGAAATCCGCAGACGAGACATAACAGCATTTCGATCGAAGTTTTAGAAGCAGAAAAAATAAGTGAGGGTTTAATTGGGATTCCCAGTCAGGAAGTAAAGCGTTATTTTCATGAAAATAAATTACAACTCGCGGATAGGACATATGGAAATTCACATTATTATAAATTGTCTCTCTTAATTGGGAGCGATTATTATTGGAAAATGGTTTCGGGAAAAACACGTAGACTGTCAGACTCACTTGTTGCGTCGGAAACAATGTTTGGATGGACTGTAAATGGGGTTAATAAACCAAATGAAATGATAGCTCAGCAGTCATTTATTAACGTTTTGAAATGTGTTACAAATCAAGAAAATTTCGAAAAAGATAAAGAAATTAACACTGTTTTAAAAAACTTTTGGGATTTAGAGTCAATGGGTATCACTCAGGAAAAAGAACAAAATGATATTGAAAATAAAATTTTAAAGAATTTTAATGAAACAATTCAACTTGTTGGAAATAGATATGAAGTGCGCTTACCGTGGAATGATAGAACTGATGAATTGAAGGATAATTATGGTTTGGCGTTTAAAAGGCTAAATAGTTTAACGCGTAAATTTAAAGGGGCACCCGAGACTTACCAGAAATATAAACAGGTGCTAGATAATTATCTCGAAATGGGAATAGCTGAAACAATAGATACGGAGGCGGGTTCTAAATTATATTACATGCCACATCAAGCAGTAATACGTGAAGATAAGACTACCACAAAATTTCGAGTTGTTTTTGATGCGTCATCTCATTTGAATGATTCTATCTCTTTGAACGATTGTTTGCATTCTGGGCCAAATTTAAATCCCGATTTGTTAATGATTTTACTTCGTTTTAGATTAAATAAGATAGCTTTCAGTGGCGATATAGAACAAGCCTTTCTTCAAATTAGCCTTAATCGGGAAGATAGGGACGCTGTTAGATTTTTATGGATTAATGATCTTCCAGTTTCAAACCAGGATTTTAATCTGAAAATTTTGAGAATGACTAGAGTACTCTTTGGTGCAAAACCAAGCCCTTTCTTGTTATCTGCAACAATTAAATACCACATTAATAAATATAAAACAGAATTTCCAGAAATATTTAATGTTTTAAACGATTGTTTGTACGTCGATGATTTAATAGCTGGAGTAGATAACGTAAACGAAGGATTAGAAATTTATGCAGGAGTAAAAGAAATTTTAAACGAGGCTAGTTTTAATATGCGGAAATGGTCGACAAATTCTATTGATCTTCAAAATCATTTCAACTCAAATGAGAATCCTGAATATCGAAGCCCTATAGAATCTAAAGTCTTAGGATATAAATGGAATACAAAGGAGGATAATTTAAGGGTAGAATTTCAAGGTATTTTAAATCAAAATCGGAAAACAAATGAATGCATAACTAAAAGGGAAGCGTTACAGTTAATAAGTCGTATTTATGATCCATTAGGCTATTTGAATCCATTCACAGTGATAGGAAGAATTCTTATGCAAGAAATTTGGAAGACTGGCTTAAACTGGGATGATAAATTAAATAAAGAACTTAATAAAAAATGGATTAATTGGTGTAGGCGGATTGAAACCTTGGAACATTTTAAGTTGCCTAGACATTTATTTAGAGATAATTCTAAACTTCAGATATACAATATTCAACTTCATTGTTTCACTGATGCTAGTGGAAAGGCGTTTGGATCTGTAATTTACGTTAGATACCAAACAAATAATCAGCAAGTGTTCACAAACTTTGTCATTGCTAAAGTTCGAGTAGCACCCTTGAAAAGAGTAACTTTACCATGTTTAGAACTCCTAGCTGCAGTTATTGGAACAAGACTGAGTAACTACGTGGTGAATAATGTGCTCAAGAACTTAGACATCAGTGTACGATTTTGGACAGACTCCAAGGTGGTTTTACATTGGATTAGAGGAAATGCCTATTCATGGAAGCCATTTGTTCAAAATAGAGTTCGTGAAATTCAAGAGAAAACAAATGTAGATCAATGGTCACATTGTCCTGGTGTTGATAATCCTGCAGATTTACAAACAAGAGGAAAAACTTCAGAATTGTCATTTAAAGGTGGAGATTGGCTGCAGGGTCCAAAATGGCTGAGACAAGAGGAAACTACTTGGCCAGAAGAAGATAGAACATATGAAATTGATGCTGTAGAAGAAGAGAGAAGATCCTCATTGAAGAAAGATGAAACGGTCCAAGCCAGCTGTGTAGTAAATTTGAAGCAAGACCTTTTGGACATAGAGAAATATAGCAAATTATCCAGATTATTACGAATAACAGCCTGGATTTTTAGATTTATTAACAATACGAAAACTTCTACAAAAAATTTGAAACCACTTGAAGCAGAAGAAATACTATTATCTGAGAAATATTGGATTAAAAGAACTCAAGATGCTCATTTTCCAGAAGAAATAGAATGCTTGCAGAAAAAGAAACTAATTTCTAGTAAATCTAGGATTGCGAATTTTAATCCATTTTTGGATGAAGATGGAATAATGAGAATAGGCGGAAGACTTCAGAACTCAAATTTGACCTTTGCAGAAGTTCATCCTATTATTTTGCCTAATTCGAATCATTTTTCGGACTTGCAGATCAAATATGCTCATGAGAAACTGGCTCATGCTGGAATTGCTGAAACCCTTGCTCAGCTTAGAGAAAAAATGTGGATTCTCAGAGGAAGACAAAGGGTGAAAAGTATTTTGCAGAACTGTTTCATTTGTCAACGTTTGAGAGCAAAGCCTTACTCTCAAAATGTGTCTCCTCTACCTCCAGACAGAATCAGAGAAGCTTTACCATTTGAAGTTTGCGGCATAGACTTTCTAGGACCACTATATACAAAAAATGAGAAAAAGGTGTATGTTGCATTGTTTACTTGTGCCGTAATACGAGCTGTGCACCTTGAACTTGTGAATGACTTATCTGCTGCAGAATTTATGCTAGCGTTAAGAAGATTTATTTCAAGACGTGGAATTTGTAAAATTATTTACTCGGACAACGCTAAAACATTCAAAAGAACAGATAAAGACATTCAAAGAATGTTTAACTTAATAAAAGATAGAGATGTCCAGGACTTTTTTAGTGAAAACAGGATCCAGTGGAAATTTATAGTCGAGAGAGCAGCTTGGTGGGGAGGTTTCTGGGAGAGGCTTGTCCGATCTATTAAGACCTGTCTCAAAAAGATCCTTTGGAGAGCTTGTTTACAGTACCAAGAACTTGAAACAACTTTAACAGAAGTGGAAGCCATCATCAACTCCCGACCGATGACTTATGTTTATAGTGAAACAAATGAGCCGAGTCCATTATGTCCAGGACATTTTCTAATTGGAAAAAGAATAACCGCTTTACCACCTGAAAAGATATTTGCAATCTCTTCTACGAAGTCAGACCTGGAAAAGAGATATAAATATAGATTGAACTTGTTGAACAATTTTTGGAAGAAATGGAAACTGCTATATTTAATGGATTTGAAATCTGCTCATAAATGTGCTACGAGCAATTTGCCCCAGCAGATCAGCAAAAACACCTTTGTATTGATCCATGATGATAACCAACCAAGACTGTTATGGAAATGTGGCTTAGTAACCGAGACACATACAGGCCGTGATGGCAGCATCCGAGCTTGCACTGTGAGATTACACAATGGGACGTTCTTAAAAAGAGCTGTACAACATCTGTATCCCTTGGAACTTGATTCTGAAGATAAAAGACAATCTTGTCTTTCTGGGCCGGAGGATGTGGAAACTCCGATGACTGATGGGAAATCTCCGATGGCGCCATTAGAGGTGGCGCTGTGATAGACAGCTACGTCACCATCGCTGTTGCAGACAGTTGGCAGAGAGATGAAAGGATTCTACCTGAATGGTATTGTATTGAGACTTTGAGACTTTCATCGTTGAGCAGCTAATGTTTTATTGTAAAGATAGCTGTTATTAATAATTTTATAATGATGCAGTTAGTGGCATAAATCTTCAAGTGTTTTGTAAATATCTTCAATAAAGTGTTCGTGTCTAAAGGATTGAAGCTGATGATTCAAGACAACGCCGGAGATTCAGAACCAGACCTATCAGGTAAAGATTCATTTATTTATTAAATTGCGAGTTACTAATTTCCTGATGGAACAAAGCCATTTGCTATATTATAATTAGTTTAAGATATAAAAGATTTATTTTACATGTAGATAATATCGTAATCCAGGATTCCAAAATTAAAACTAATAAGTGTTTATTAAAGGTAATGTTTTTTATTTTTTTATAAATAGCACGTTCTTACAAATAGTTTTAAGTTAATGCGAGAGTTTCAGGTATAAAATAAAATTTTAAAACTAAACACATTTCGCGAAAGTAGTAAACCACATTATTAGTATATTGTGATTTAAAGAAAAATAAAAAAAGGAAATTTAATACGACGCTTGCTTTATGCAAAATGTTTTCAACAATAATATTGTAGTAAGGAAAAGAAACATAAAAAATATATCATTCAATTTTTCACGCAAACCAATCTAAAGTAGCAAATCAGCAGTTCCTCAGAAATTGTACTGCAAAGGAAGAAGAAAGACCAACCTATGTCATAAAGGTAACTTATTATTTTCATCATTCTAAATAACAGAGATGCTAAAATATGTTACACTCTCCATCTATTTATCTATATATATGACGCAATGTACTATATACAAAGGCACACAGATATAGGTTGTCAGAACTGAGTGTTCGGTGCATATTCTTGGCGAACATGTTCGTGCAAATCTTAAGTCCTGATCTTGAACAGGGAGCTGAATGCAGCTATGTTCTGTGGTAGAATACTGTGATTAAGTGGTAGAATAACTATACGTGAGAAGGATTTAAAATCCTCTTTTATTAAACCACAATTAATTACAACCACTTCCCAACTCGGGAGGGATACAGAAAATAATGACCGCCACTTGGGTCTAACCTGAACAATCAGATAATTTAACTAAAACTAATTAGACATTAAGTAGTCGTTGCTCACAGAGCTATGAACGCGAGGTTGGCCTCTATGCTAAAGGGTGCGTAGCAAGATTTAACTAATGCTGACGCACTTAGAATTACTTCAATAAGTAATAGCGTAACAGCGCTACAGCTTAGAATTTAAATACTAGCTGGTCAGGCGAACGTCGAATAGAGTAACAGTGGTCTGAGTCTAAAAGCTCTCTCACACTACCTCTCGATTAAATAGAACTTGGCTCCACTTCAAATTAGCCTAAAGCTGAAACGCGCGCTTATTCTAACGGGAAGTTGAAATGAGAACAGATAGAAAAAAGCAAATTAAAGTAAAACTTTGTTAGTTTAACTAAAACCTTACAAGGTGTGTAGAAATCTACATATATAGAGAAATGACGAGCTACGTTGTGCATTAGTCAGTATGGAGCAAAATGTATAATAACACTAGTTAATAAGATTTTGTCACATTAGATAAAATAAAGCCTTGCATTGTATTTTGAGAAATACTTATATGGTCATCGTTAAAATTGCTATTGCCAACACAAATTAAACTTAAATATTTGCTGAAATCTGTAACAAGTATAATTACATATAATAACGTATCTTACCTTGTTTTATCTGTTACGAAAAAATTCTTTTAAATGATTTAAAAATCTTTCTACTGTGGGGTATTTGGTACCAAAAATAAAGAGAGATTTATGAAATTTTCCAAGAAAATTCTTTTTTCGAAAAGCTCTCTGGCACAGCGGAAGAGGCACTTGGAGGATTTTGAATTGCACTGAAAGACTCTTACTAATAATAAATGGGAAAATTTAGGGAAAACGTATTGTGACGTATTTAGAAGTATGTAAACAGATGGTTTAATGGGTAACCTAGATTTTGAATATACTATTCTTCAAAAATGGAAGTTTTTTATAGTTTAAATCGAAAATCAGCGGTATTCTCTTCTGTTCTAAATAAAAGAATTATCTTTTATTTAGAACGAAAGTATCTCGATGTTGTGTTATCTTCTATACTAAACAAAGTATTATCTAATAAGATTTTCTAATTTCATCCATATATTTCCTAATTATATTACCAAATTTCAGCACAACGAACGAGAAATTAACCAATGCCAGTAAGCATAAAACGTAATGAAAAGCATTATGCCTCTGTTATTACACATTATTCAATGTAGCAGCTATAACTGGTAAACCTATGGAAATTTAAAGATTAGTGCTATGTTGCTGAGCCACAGGAAAGATTTACAAGCACCTGTTGCTGTCTTCGATTGTATGTTACTGTAACAACTTTAACACACTCTTTTATGAAAGACAAAGATTGGCAGTTTAGAGAATCATAATGCAATATAATGTTAGATATGTTGTCCTAGTAAATCTAAGCAAGGTATTGATATTATTTCCTGTACACATTCGCCTAATTAAATACCATGTTACGATCATTGGCAATAATGCAGAAAGTTTTAAAAACATCAAATGTTATTTTCCAAAGCTTATTAAGGCGAAAGAAATAGTATAGTTATAAATTCGAAGATTCATAGAAGATAAACATTTTCATAAAAAATCGACAATAATAAAGCTTGCAAACTGCAGTTCTTTTGATAAATACGTGGGAGAATTTCTCTGAGGAAACAAAAGCGGAAAATTATCGAACATAGGTTTCAAGAGGTTCCTTGAAAATTAGCTATCACAAGCTGATATGCAAAATGACTCTGAATGATAGTTTTCTACATTTCCGCCAAACTATTTTCGCTGAAAAATTAGGAGGTATAATCGGCAGACAAGAAAAACGATTTCGTGAGAACTTTCAGGAAATGGAGCAAAGATAACATTTTGTGAAGATGTGCAGATAGTATCCAAACATGATAAATGAGCTAGTTTCTATTTACAAGAATTCCTACTCGTTATATCTCTGTAGTGATACCGCTTCAGGAAAAATAATAATAAGTGTTAAAAAAACTTCGCATTTTCATAATAACTTCTGTATTATCCGCATGCTTCAATTTAAACTGAGTCGATGCTTTACACACTATTAATTCGGATATTCATTTATAACATAGGAAATATTTTTTATTTGTTATATTGCGTATTCAATGAAACTAAAATTCTTGATAAAATGAAAATTTTTAAATATAATTTCAAATGTTAAAATAACTTTTTTCAATGCACACAATATTATATTATGTGTTAATACAAGCAAGCTAAAAGAAATAAAAGCATATTAGGGTACACTAAAAACTCAAATGTCAAAATTAGAATATGTTGTTTCATTCGTGGGACTTAGCTTTATTTCTGCACACAAAAATATATATCTTAAGAATATTTTACTGTCATTTTCGTGTTTAGGTGGATTAATTTAATTAAAACTGCCTGTTTCATCCCGGTAACAGGCGGTAATTTCAGTTCATTTGTAGGGTATGCGTTTAGTGTCATTAACCAGTTATTTTATCTTAATTAGCTTTTCTGTCTCTCTTGCTTCCGTTTCCTTCGCAGAATGCAAATGTTTCGCGCGTATTCAAATGAGATAGAAAAGGGAGAAAGGATGTAAAGGAAGGTTTCAGATGGTAGAATCAGAGCGTGTTCTGCCTGCTAAAAGCCACGTTCGCTACTTGTTTCCCTTGAGAGCAGTTTGTCTGCAATGTCGCGTTATTCTTGCCATTATGAATATCACGTTGACGTTAGGTGTTTGAGCCAGCTTGCGCACTTTTTATCTGTGTAGCCTTTTCGGCTAACTTACGATTAACTTAGTGTAATTTCATTTCTCTTACTTTTTGATTTACGCCATAAATGCTGACTGGTTCTGTAAGCACAAGGACATGCCTTCTTTTAACTCAATCTAAGTTAAATAAAAGGGTTATTTACATCCTTCATAGTCTGTGTGGTAATTTTCACGACAAAGCGGTAAGTCACTGAAGTCTTTATGGAGATCTCATAGTTTATGTTATCAAAGAGGTTGAGACTCTATATATTGTTTAGTTTAGTTTTCTAGTTCTTCATAGTGTAATGTGACGAGAAACCTTAGTAGATATTTTGTCGAATGTTTACAATATTCCTATTTAGGTTACTAAATACAATACATAAAATGCTTTAAGATTTTTTTTATTTATTCAATAAAATAAATTTAGATACTTTGTAGAATCCTTCGAAAGAATATAGAAAATAGATTACTACTGCCTATTCTTGCACCCATTTGGAATTAATAGTTAAAAGCAAAAAGCACGAGGTGCTAATTTCGTCATGTGAAATCAATGTGTGAAAACTGAAATTATTTGGTAATTGTCATTTGGAATAATTGTCTTTAATTTATAAATATGCTAGAATAAACACGAAAAGCAATAAAAAGGTTGCTTTAGTACCTTGCACAATAAAGTATTTGAAATGTTTCAGAAATAATGCGAATTCTGAATACCAGTAGCAAATGGTGCTCTGTTACTATGAGACAATTCTCAAATTTCAGCTGCAATTAGGAAACGACATTTCGTCACTTATTTAGCAATCCAACTTCACAGCTAGAAAGGTTTCGAAATTCAGTAAATTATTCTCTTATTTGGTATACACACACAAAAAAGAAAAAAAAAACTTAATGCTTTCAGATTTTACATTACGCCCAAAGGAACGTTTTTTAACATTTTGTGGGTTTCTTTATAAGGTATTTCTCCCGCCTTCTTAGCATGCCTTCGTGATGTAGCGCTCAGCACGCTCGACGCGTATTCAAAAGGTCTCTGATTAGAGTCCCAGCGAGGGCATTGTTCAATTTTCATCTCTCGTGTTTTCAAAAAATACTTAGTGCTTCTACTCCTTTATTTATAAATATCATGTTTTTTCGCACTTAAACCATAAAGTTCAATTCAACAGTAATATGGCAAAACAATTTTAAAATGAGCATACTCTTAGAATTTCCGATAAGTCTCGCGCGCTGGAGACCTATTTTTTTTTCCCGAACAGTGTTGTTATTGCTCGCTTTGAAATCGTTGAGCTTCATAATCAAAAATTCCTTAAAGTTTTACAAAATATGAACGGATAATTTGGAATAAAACAAATTCCAAGTTCCAAATTTGGCCTTGAAGATGCCCATATTCGGATGGAAATGTACATTATTCAAAACTGGAAAGCTCTAGGTACGGTTGTTTTATCAGAGGATTGATTTTAAAAACTTGACAGTACAGCCAATTTCTTACTGAAATTTAATTAGCAATTTGAATAATTTAAACTGAACTTACTAAAAAGCGTTTTCGTTCTAATTCTTACTTGAAAAAAAGACGAAACACTTTTGCATTCATTAATTATTGTTAATTGGTCAGAAGTTAGTTTGCTCCCCTTCAAATGTCAACTAATATCCAGTCAATGACGATAATTGCTTAGTTAGTTGGTTTCATTTTCACTTTTAATTACGCCTTTTTAATATCTCCATTTTAAATATGCTAATGAATTACTTCATTTCAATAGAATCTACCTACTTTTTCAAAGAAGATAATATATTAAATAATATATATATGTAAGATATAACAAAATATGATAGCTGCATTAAAAACTAATCGGCGACCTCAAAATTAACATTCTAAATTGGGTGATCTCCCCCTAAATTCATCTGTTCTTCAGAATTCGAGGTCACTGGAAATTACGTAACGCTACTTGGAAAAAGATAACTAAAAGTGGATTCATATTTGAATCTACGCCAGGGATGGGCAAACGTTTTCGTTCGCGGGCCAAAAATCGCAAAAAAAATTTCGGCGGGCCAAGGTAAATTTTTCTAAAATTTTAAAAACATATACAAGTGTTGTGTCGCGAATTCTGTGCTTTTAATTTAAGTGTTTTTAATGATTTAAGTAATCAATTATTTAAGTATTTTATTTGTATTTGCATTTGGTTTTTTTAAGTTCGAAATTGTGAAGAGCGTAATGAATATTTATAATTGGAAAGTGTGTACTTAACATCATTAAGCAATC
>KK115234.1:0-27329 GCA_000611955.2 Stegodyphus mimosarum | reverse complement strand
ATGACTTTTAGGTGCCAGGACAGTTAAATCTAGTGCTTGATTTTTAGTAGCGGAACTGATTGATTGGTGTCTGAATATTTCTTCTCTGGTGCTTATGAGGTTTTTGCTATGAAATGAATATGAATTATTCTTGAGTTTATTTTAAAATGAGTGAATTATAGAAATGCTTGGTTGAGATTTAGTATTTAGTTTTACCGAGTTCCAGAGAAGATTTATTCCAGCTTCCTTTTCAGGTTAAGTTTATTAAGAAGAATTTGCTTTGTCTTGCTATGTGTGAATTAACTGCTTTAAGAAAGGTTATACTTAATATTATTATGAGTCAGATCAACCAATTAGTTCCTTCCTCTATTTTCTAACAAGTTCATCTTAGTAGGGTTTATTTTAAGTTTAGTTTGTCCGGCACCTAGAGGGAGTGAGTATGAGTTAAATTTTAAAAAAAGTTAACAGTAAAAAACCCCTAAGGTTTAAAAGATTATTTCTCTCTATTTAACAATGGTGCCGCGTATTTCTCGATTTAACACAAGTATTACAATTTAAATATGCTAATGAGAAGAATGAAATTGCACTTTCATTTTTAAAAGTTTCTTATATTGAGGTTCGAAGTGAGATGTACTGATTCTAAGGAACGAGGCTAACTGCTCATCTGTCACTCTACTTCTTAAATAATTCTTTCTAAGGTTCATTGTTGAAAACACTTGTTCACACATATAAGATGAAGCAAACATAGCACTGATTTTCTGGGCGTGAGAAATTAAATTCGGGAAACTCACTTTCGATAATGATGTTATATTCTTTGAAGACTGCTACAGCTTCATTGCAGATGAGACACACTGGTTTATCTTTTACAACTGTAAAAAATATTTCTAGGTCCATTCATTATTAAAAGCACGGCATTCTGAATCAACTTTACGTTTTTTAGTAGACATTTTGGGGTTGAAATATTTTACGAATAACCCAAACAAGCACTAGCTACGCTATACTTTTAACAATTTCACCACTGTTCACAATGATGCTATATGTCCGCAATCTTTTCATACGCAATCAATAATACTAGAACTCGCGACAAAAGAAAAGACCGCTGGCTGGAGCTTAAAATGCTCAGTCTGCCAAATGTGAGGTCTGATTCCCTTATATTGGATTGGCATACGTCTTCTCCCCGAAAAACAGATAACGATTCTTGGAGCCAATCTACAGCATAACTACCAAAGTACTTCCGTGTTTAACACTTTACCGATTGAAAGCTGTTTGTGCTTGCTATTTCCGTCGATTTATTTTTTGTAAAACAAAAATAGAGACAGTAAAAAGATCATCAGTCCTTTAAACAAAAGGAAGAAAAAAGTAATATTTAAACAAAGTAGAAAAGGAGATGGAGATATAATATTTAAATATATATTTCTTTTAATTTGCCTCGGACCGGCAAATTAAGATTGTATCCGCGGGCCGGATACAGTCTTCCGACGGGCCGTAGTTTGCCCATCCCTGATCTACGCAGTATAAATTCTGCTACACGAGGATCCCTTTTTTCCTAATAAAGATGTTAATTGGCTGAATTTAGTTCGGTATCAACTCTTTTCTCTCGTCTTACAACTCTGCCATCCCGACTGTGTTCCGAAAATATAACAATATTTTTAAGTCAATTTTATATTAACAGTCAAGACAGGATCCAACCTGGTGGAAATTTCCCGAATGATTTACGGGAATTCTGCTATCAAGTGACTGAGGCAAAAAAATAAAAAGTGATTTAAAATTGGATTCAAACAATGCTTCGAATCGAAGGAGTGAGTGTTGTTGTTCACTTGCTTCCTCCATTACGCGACGTAAAACGGATAACTCTACTGCCTCAAAAGTTCAAAATCTGAAAGAGAAAAAAAAGTGTTTCGCAATCAAGGACATTTCATCAGTGAAATATGCTTTGATTCGTGCTGGCTTGCGACATTCGCAATGTTTTCATCGAGTAAAAAGAAAATTAAACATTCAGGCTTTGAAGGTCAACAACCCTTATTAGTGAACTATGGAATATAAAATTATCCTTGCGCTTTAATTCGGCAAATTCTTCAGAAATTTTGTGCTCATTCAAAGGATAGAATATTATCAGAAATATCATCAAATGTGATATGAAAGTGATATTATGTTCCAAACTGAGTAAAGTACGTTTTAAAATAACTTTGCATTGTAAGTAACTTTGCATTTATAAGTAATTGCGTAGATTTATGATTTATTGATGGCGCTATTTTAAATTATTTAAGATGAAAGTTAATAATTTAAAAAAATTATGATTTATTTAAAATGTAGTTTTGTATTTCTGAATTAAAAAAAATATTGAATTTGATAAAAAATTATATAACGAATTTTGAGGGGCTCTAGTGTAGAATTGGGTGCCCTTTCGATTGGTGAAAAATTTTGTTCACTTTTGGAGATGAAACCCCATTTCTGGTTAACATGAGAGTTTTAACATGGTTTTAGCTTCTTGACTTATCGCACAAACTCGGCATTGCGCACTACCTTGACTTTGCCCATGTACACATCGAACTATTTTCGCTTAAAAAATCACAGAATTGTACAAAATCGGCATCGCGTACAACCTCAGCACTGCGCACTACGTTGGCTTTGCTCATGTACACATCGGCCTGTTTTTACTTGACAAAATCAGACATTGAATAAACTCTGCACGGCTCATAAACTCAGAAATCTACTTTCACTTAAAAAACTTCACCGAATTGCAGAAACTCTCACATAACCAACTCCAATGATTCGAGTTGTAAAGAACATGTTTCCAGAAAAATGACACAAAACGAAAATAAAGCTACCAGAATAAAATAACTACCGAACATGGAAACTGCCATATTTCGCAAGCACCCGATATTAAATCAATAATAATAAATGAAACTTACCCTCAGTCCTCTCGTTTTGCAGAATATATTGCTGACATCGCATTGAGAAATATATTCATTAACTAGAACGTGTCGGATTTCTTCTGTTTCCGCCTCCACATATATTCCGCCAGATAGGAATCAAATTGTCCTTTTGCCTGCCAAGAACTACGGAAACTTCTTTTAATTGCTGCCCAAGTTGCCTCAATACTGTCCACCCTGCTCACCCAACCTTTCTTCTGAGGGAGAGGGGGATATGTAAGGTATAACAAAATATGATAGCTGCTTTAAAAACTAATTGGTGACTCAAATTTAACATTCTAAATTTGGTGATCTCCGCCTAAATTCATGTGTTTTCCAAAATTCGAGATCATTGGAAATTACGCAAAGCTGCTTGATAAAATGTAGACCAATCATGGCTTTGGATTCATATTTATATCTACGTAGCATAAATTCTGCTTCGTGTGGAACTGGTGACCTCACGCTTCGCGATATATACCAGTGATCGTCTTGACATTACTATTCACTATATACTAGTGATCGTCTTGATATTACTATTTACTATGTCCCTTTCTTTCTGACTTCTGCCACGCAAGCATATCTGTGCCGCTTATGCTTTCCTGACTGAAATGACGTAGCATCTTTTTATCGGGGTATATAAGAAATTACCGTAATTGCTATGATTAAAGAGTATGCTGTCTGCAAGGAATTATTCTAGTGTGCCTGCAAATCTGGAAATAAAGATGCTAATTGGTTGAATTTAGTTTGGTATCAACTCTTTCCTCTCGCCTTACCCCTCTGCCATCCCGACTGTGTTCGGAATATATGACATAGATATTTAGTATATATCCAAGTTGCGTTTTCGAGACATGAAAAACGGAAGTTAAATTTTATCAATCCTCTCAGTAGAACAAGAGAGATAGAACTTTGCTATTTTTGTGTGTGTGTGTGCAATATGTGCACGTAAATGCATTAAAATGCTTTTGTGTCCATATTATACACGCACCCGCAATTTGTTTTTATTTTTTAATGGTATTGTAAATCTTTTTTGCGTATATAATTGTTTAGAATGCGTAACACGATTCTTCCTCCAAAAAAGTCCTATACGAAATTATTCCATATTTAATTTAATTAAACGAAATTATGTAGATTTTACCAGCCTATCAGAAATAAAAAGAAAGTACATTTTATAGTTTATTTGCATATTATTGCTTGAGTAATAAAATTTTTCTTTAAAGAATAAAATAATATTAATTATTTCAATTCGAAATACTTTACATGGTAAAACATTTTGTTTATCTAAAACTATATTGAGTGGTTCTCTTTCAATGAGACGGCAAATTATGTTTATTTTCTCACAACAACGTTTTGCATAGTACGCAGTTCAGCGGGTAAATTGTTTTAAATTTGTTTATATGTTTTAAATGTTCTATACTAATAATATAAAATAATTAAGTTTTCTTCCATTTTTAACGTACTATTTGTCACGAAATTCGTCACTTTCGATATTACATACTTTTTAAAAGATTTTTCCAATGAGCAAAAAATTAATTATCTTCGAATAAATTTTCAAATGTTTTTATTGCTTTATTTAAAACGAAACGCAGTAAAACATATTTCACATGTACAAAGACCAATAATACTAAAAATTGTGCTTTCAAATTATTCATTTCTGTTTTAATAACACAGAGAAAAAATTATTATTTGAATATCGATGGTTTTTTGCTGCCGAGAATTAATATTTTTTCAGACATTAGTGCTGATGAAAACATGATTATGAATAAAAGGTCTGTAATTTTAAAGTCTACTTCCATCCTCGAATATAAAACTAAAATAAAATTTTCCCATTTTTTATATTATTAAACTTATAAAAATACAATTTATACAGTAAAAAACTGCTTTATTGAATTTTTACACAGGGAAAAATCGTGGTAATTGAAAATGCGATATAATAATTTACTTAGGTACTTAGGTAATGTACTTAGGTAGCAAATAGTGATCTCTCAGAGACATTTATTAAGCATTCTTATACATAAATGTTGGTACATCTTCAGTGATGACGGTTACATGCTTGAAAACATAAAGCATTAAATACAATTTTAGTTCAATTCAAAACAGCTAAAACATCGTTTTAAAGGATGTGAGTAGATTCATTTTTCGATTTGGTGAATCATTTTGTACGCTAATTTAAAAGTCACTAACTGTAAAATTAGTCAAAAACCGCGTTCCGAACTGGATTAAATGATAATTTGCATAATTTCTTAACTGATTTAAACACAGAACAGATTCGATAGAATGATTTATATATTTCCCAACGTTAAATGCATTAATTTGTATATTTTTAAATGAATGACAACTTATTCTAAATATATTATCAAGAGTTAAGCTAAATATGTTATTATATGTATCATGTCACTGATAATGAAAGAACTCGAATCTGCGCATAATTACGACCGTACTTAATTATCAGATGAATCATCCTTTCCATAAAGCTACTACATTACTTATATAAAATATGTTGAATTTATTTCAGTAGTTTTTCTCACAAACACTCTTTATAAGGGAAAAAACCACCTCATTCACCATTTTATTTTAATCCCATTCTGCATATTCTACAATAAAACATCTGCAATCAGTTCCAGCTGCATTCTCAAGCATAAATATTATGCCACTTTTTACATCTTTATATTATGCCAGCAATAATACTAAACTATTCATGAATCAAACTGTTTTAAATAGCATTTGCTGATATGTGTACTACCATTAATTATGCTTAAGAAACTAATTTTCCTAACTACTTGTCAACGCAGCTCGTTCTTATCCTAAAGATATTTATAGAACTTAAAAAATTAGGCTGAAAACTAGATTCCTAATATATGATTCAAGTGCTCGTAATTCTCAAATGTCTGTAAACTACTCTGTATAATATTTAATATGCCAACAAATGCCATTTAGGGTCATGAAAATAGGAATTAGCGTGCTTAAAACGTAATGTAATGAATGCTTTAAATCAGCGCTTTTGAATAGTAAGAGATATAAAAGTCAAAACCGCCATAGTTTATTCAATACCACCTGTATAAATTCCCTCGACTCAAGGTTTTGTCCACTAGAATTCAGTAACCAAACTTCTAAGTGAAGTTTAATTACATAAAATACTGCTTGGCAAAGTATGCGGCCTCGCAAGCTTTACTGCCCAGATAAATGTCCTACATATTAATAGTAATCTTCTTTCGTTCAGTCGCGATTTCAGTCGCTTAAACATGCATGGGTTTTCTTTGGCGTGTCCCATTTTGCAAATATCATTGTTGTTTATTAGAATCTTTATGCTCTCGAATTGAAATTTTATGTCCGATTTATATTCAAAAGGAATTTCGTTTAAACAATTGTAAATCTTGAATTTTATATACATTACTTTAGATTAATCCAAGACGCATTATTTAAAATACCTGTAAAATTTATCAAGGCATTTTGCTAAACTTCCTAGTATTGCCAAACCTTATACCTTTCTAGTAATATTGTTTCATCTTTACATGTTTTACATTTTTCCTAATCAAAAAGCCCTCTAGCAACTCATGCACTTTTCATTTTATGTTATCAGGAGATTGTTATTACAAGTGTTACTGGATAGATTAATTATAGCATACGAATATTACATCATCTCCAAACAATAAAGCTACACCTACTGAAGTACTTTCCCATTTTTGGGCCCTACTTTGGAGTTACACTAGCAGGCCATTTATTATCTACATTATATGGAAAGTGATGCCAGTGTAAGAGACCAAACATCTTTACCTTCTCCATGGCTTAGAAAATAATCAGCTCTTAGAATGCTGACATTCGGCAAAACATTAGATTTTAAATATTTCATGTTTATGAGTCTGCAATTTCTTAACAGTCTGGGTAATTTAAAATCAATAATTCTGGTTTTAAATATTTCATATGTATATTACAGCTTTAGAAATGTATCTAATTAATAAAAGTCATAATGTATTCGATTCCAAATCGTAATTTTTATAAGCATTTGAAACTTTGATTTAATCAGAAGAAGATATTTCTAATCGCATATTCACTTCTTTGTTTTTAAATTTTAACCTTCCTTAAGCTGCTTTATGTTACTAAAACAATTATTCCAAACATTTTTCTTGTATCTATCCCCTTTGAAAGAACGGTTTTCTTCGTCCACCCTCTTCCATATTTTCTTGCAATCAAAATTCTTATAAAGTAGATAACTTAATCAACTTAAATATAAGTCAGACTAAAATTAGGAAGGAATGCTTAAAATGATTTATAAGAATTATGTTATGTTATTTTTATTATCTTTATTTCAATTTTACAAACATGAAGACGTTTTCAGAAGCAGCATCATAAATTCTCCTAAAAATTCGATTTTATTTAATGTGATGCCTGCTCTTGATATTGTGATGCAATATTTTTAATATTTATCATAAAATTGCTTATTCTTGAATCATTTCGTTTAAAAATATTCAAACATTTTCTAGTTTTCCATAGTACATTATTTATTTGACTAAAGAAGGCTTCAAGGTAGTTAAGAGGGGAAAAGGACAATAAAGCTGTTCGATAGAAACTTTTATTCTGGAACATTTTTCTCGTTTGACCTTTAAATTCCAAAATTTAGCGTAGACATGTGTCTTGAATAAGACTTGTGCTTGAACATCTCCTTTAATGCAATCATTTTTTGATCATAATATCTAGATCAAATACCGCAGTTCTATGAACCATTTTCAAATTTTGGATGCCTTAGAAGGAAAGATTAAAATCGTCTTTTATATTTTACAAGCGGCTTGAATATAGCAATAAATCTTCTGAGAAAGTTTGTATTCTTCGTATTTTTTTGCTGCTTTTTCTGGTACTCCTGGATTTTACTCTTTTATATAACACATATTGCATAAAAAATTCATAAGTTTAAGAAGTATTGTTGACTTTTAAAATACATTAAATTGTTCTTGTGTGTTTTTTCCAATATATTTATTTTTATTATTTCTTCCTTACTATATGATGTAGCTTTATTAATAAACAGTAGATAATCAATTGTTATAATACAGGTTTTTTTAACCAATGACATCTTAATTATTCCAATTAATTTTTAATGAGTATTCCGCGGTTGACCCCTTTGAACCCTTTGAAGGCTGAAACGTTCGAGACAATCTTTCATTCATACGACCACAACCGCTCGAAGCGGGAGAGATTACAATGTTGTTTTCTTCCGTCCCTCTAAGGTATACAATAATAGGTGTAGTTTCCCAAAGGCACTGCATCAGTTTGTTGCAAAGAGCTTGTCCTAAAAGGCTAATGAAAGCTTCTTTGTTAGGAAATAGAAAGGATGGCATTTGAAATCTTCACACATCTTTGTGCATTAATGGACGGGGGGAAGGAAATGAAGAATGGGTGGGAATGAGCGTTTCTGTATTTTAAAGATACAGTTTAGGGAAGGCTTCGGTTTTCTAACAGTTCAAGTTTCATCGATTCCCAGGCGGCCAATACCAACCCGTTGGGAGCCCCAGTATTGGGCCATATATAATCAATATGACCTGATATAAAAGCAGTTTCAAGAATGATGTCATTTGATGTGTCATGGAACTTTTGCTTAGTTAAAAACACAAATTTTAAATTCATTAAATTACAGTATACCTGATAACAAATTTCTATGAACATTTACGGCACCATTGGAACTAGGAAGATGCTGCTAACTTCAGGTAATATGCGCCCTGTACAAAGCATTTTTAATTACTATTTATAAATATAATCAGTGAAAATGAAAATGCATATTTATAAATATTTCTTACCAGCTAAAATGAGGTATTTTTTTTTCCATAAAATTTTTGTGGCGCCTTATTTCTAAATCAGTATGGAAACAATTTTGAACACATTTGTACTTTTGAAACGAGGCTTCCTTGAGGTCTCCGTTTCGCTTAAAATTGCATAAATGAGCCTTCTGCACTTTAGTAGCGTTTTTGCTTTTTGTTTCAGTAACTAATCTTGAACTAATCTTCCCTAATCTTCTCTTCTAATCACCTTCTTTTCAAACAACCACTTTTCTTCCGTTTCGTTTTATGGGCTTTCTGAGATACTTATTGTTAATTATTTAGTTTACCTGCCGTAGGTTATTTTACTTTATTTCATCATTTTATTTTTGCATTTGATCATTTTTTTCAAGTTTATTTGCTAACCAAACTTTTTTTTTTGTTAATAAATATTTGTATGTGCTTGTTTTTCTGCATTAAAAGTCACCTACGTGTTTAAACCATTTGTTATGTTAGAGAAAAGCGAAGCTGAACTTGGAATAAGAACAAATAATTAATTGCCAAGACTTACACATTCACTTTGAATATTCTAGGCTCATATGGTACTTTGGTATGATATGGCGTACTTTTCTCCAATACTTTAGCATTATGCAGTAAATCCAACCCTTCAACTCTATCCAACCAGAAACACAATAAATTTAATTTAAACCTTGATTCTCTAAAATGCTCAGAGCACGGAGATAAGCAAGGCAAAAAAATCAATACATCTAACATTGTAGAGACATTAGGTTATTTCGAAGCATGAAAAGTGAAAAATACGCAATGCCCTGGCGTGGCTCAAACCTCGGACCTCTCGAATACGCGTCGAGCGTGCTGACCACTACACCACGAAGGCATGCCAAAAAGGTGAGAGAAATACCTTATAACTATTAAATATATTTGTTTCTAACCGTACATCTGATCACTGTATTTAATACATTCACGCATACTCATCAGGGAGATATGAAGCACAAATTTCTAATCAACAGTTCATCCTAAACGAGAATCTGTATATTTACTACAGTAATTTATAGGTGTGGAGACACTTCTATATTTTGCAAGTTGTTGCAGTACTGAAATAAAATTTGAAGTATGATTTATTAGTAAAACATCCTATCCATTGAGGAAAAACAGTCCTTCTCTTATAGATTTTGATACCCCCATGGATGATCATTGATTTTAGAAATGTTTTTCGTGCTTAGTAATTTTCACAGCTACTGTTTAGTACTAGCTAGACATCATCAAAGGAGGGTTAGAAGACTAGACGGAATTTATTTCCATTTCGAAAACAACTGGAATTACATCCGGAGTTACATATGTGAAATGTTTTACATCATACATATTTTATAGTGCTCATTATTTACACTTAATGCACAGCACAAAAAATCAATGTTACATAAGTCCGTGATTTTAATCATAATACTCAAGTCCACAATAAGCATGATACACAAGTCTGTGACATGTGACATAATAAATCTGTGACATGTCCGTGATACATTAAGTTTTCGCTAATACTACTTGACATTAGACAATATTAATTCCTTACACAATTTTTCCGAGGATGGCACAATCGTTTAAATAATTTTTTTAAACTCCTAATTGTAATACACTGGTTATCATAAATTAAGGAAAATCACAAAAATAGCGATAACTCGCTCAAAAATAAGCCAAACCGTGTAAAATTTGAATATGTTGCCAAGGAAGCGTAACTGAGTAAAACTGCAATACGCAAATTAGTGGCACTGCACTCGGAATACGTCATCTGCGAGGAGCATAAAAGTCCATGTTTGAGAGCAAGCCCAAATATTTCACTGTGATAGTGACATCAGAAATCGGAGATAGACAATTCGTAACAATGACCTCCATCATCATTTGCCTGCAGAACTACGATGGAGATCCATTGGGAGACTAGAGGCAGGACAAAGTCAAACAAAAGTGGCCAGATGGCAAAATGTGAGTCCTTCTATGGTTTATAGACTTGGAGGTAATTTCAAACCACAGATTCGGCATCTAAGAGATTCAACCAAGGACTGCCAACTGCTACAACGAGCGCCAATCATCGATACTTGACATTATGTGTACGCAGGAATGGAACCGCTACTTCGACCCTTCTTAGATCCTCCCTTGCTGCAGCCACCGGAAGGAAGTCAACTGTGCGTAGAAGGCTTCATGAAGGTAGTCTGTATGCGAGGCGACCAGTCGTTTGCATGCTGCTCACGTCACGCTGTAGAAGGGACCGTTTGCAGTGGGCACGACAGCATGTCCTCTGGAAGCCTAATCAATGGAGTGCTGCTCTCTTTACGGATAAGTTTAGTATAGAAGGCGATAGTAGGCGTTATTTGATATGGAGAGAACCTGAAACTTATCATCTGTCAAACATGCGTGAAAGTGTTGCATACGGAAGAGGCAATGTCTGTGTTTGGATTATAATCTTTGGGTGTACGCACAGAGCTCCATGTCTTTCCAAGGGCAACCGTGAATGCTCAGGTTTATAGAGATCACATCCTTGATGCTTATGTGCGCCCATATGCCGGGGCAATAGATGATGCTTTTCTGTTACAGGACGACAACGCAGGACCACACAGGGCTCGCATCGTAGATGGTTATCTTACACAGGAAACAATTATGCGCATGGAGTGGCTAGCTCAATCCCCGGACTGAAATAGTATCTGTGCTAGCAAGCCGGCATCTATCATCAAACTATCGCTTCAAGAATCGTCATCGTTTCGTCCAAGCCCTTGGTGGCAGTTGTTGGACCGGTTTCTGTCTTCTTCGCTGCTGGGAGTTCAAGGGTGAAGGACGGGCTTCGGCCTGTCTCTTCACCGACTGTCTCTTCACCTACGACTTCGTTTCACGATGCACGTTTAACTCTCCTGATAAGTCCGATTATATGGTTCCTGATTTATAGAAAGCCAAGTGTAGTTTTTTATTGAATATATTCATTCTATATGCAGTTTCTGAAAATTCATCCAGGATTGAATGATGTTTTTTAAGCAAGAATCATGAACGATCTCATTGTGCAATAAAAGGCTCATCCATTGTCTATCACCACGTGGTGCACTGCTCCAAATTAATTCACTGGTAGAAGCTTCAAAATCAGAAGAAATTTCAAGACAAGTTTATTGCTGCTCTACATATATTTTCGATTCCAGGTTTTTCGTGATTTATAGAAAGCGATGCAAATAGATTGTGCTGTCCAAGTGTATCGTTAAACGAATGGACGTTCTGCATTTATAGTGGACTATAGTTATGATCTGATTATTTAATTTTCTTGTTTTATTTGTGTGAGCTCAGCAGTAAAATTTTTGATAGGAAAAATAAATAGAGTGAATTATAGATGATTAACTTGTATTTTCTTCTTCAACTATCACAACGTCTGGGGTAAGTACATTATTTTGCTATCCTCTGTAGGTCACATATTTTGTCCCTATCATTCGGGTTATTGCGGAAACAACGTGATGTACTCATAATCACATGTTATAATCCTATACTGGGTAGTTGGATTTCTTCATTCTTATTCGCGGTTCATCGCTGATAAAATTAATATTCAAAATTTTGGTTATCACTTTTACACCAGAATAATTATAATTAATATTTGTCATAACCTACAGAAATTAACACAATTTTCATTACATAAGAAATTAAAATATATAAGTATTTTTACTACATATAAATATTTTTACTACACTATCAAGTACGTTTGGGATACTTTAGGGAGACGTCTAGCTGCTCTCAATCCATCCCCTCAGACCCTTGCCGCGCTTGCAACTGTTTTGCAAAAGCAATGGCTCTCGCTTTCTATGGAACTGAGAGACCGCATAATTGAAAGCATTACATATCGCTATATTGTTTCTAGAGACGATCATATTGCATATTGAAAGTACTTTTCCTATAGCAAACTGACACCTTCGATTTGTCCATTTTATACATGTGTTAATTTCTATACTACCATAATTGTCTGGTACATTCCTTTTATGTTATTTGATACCTTACTATGTGTTGGGTTAAATTTCTGGGTAAGTTTCATAAAATTCTGCATGTAACCTTTTCAGTAATCGTGATTTTTGTGATTATTCCTTAATTTATGATAACCAGCGTAATTCCTCTCTCTCTTTCGGTCACAAGATTTCACAGTTTTTCCCTATGCGTCTCGGTTTGCCTTAGCAGCTTTTCCTAGGGAGCGGCCCTTCTTTTAGACATATTGTCTTCACAAGCACTGACACAGTTAATTGATCAAATCAATTTAGCGTAAGGCATATTAAATATGTACGTTTTTACTTCCTTCTATGAAGAAAAAGGAATTATTGTAATCGCAAAAAAATTTCGGTTATCATATTTCAACGAAAATATCCATTTTGAACGGTATCGTATGGAATTTAACCATGCTTTTTCCGTACGTGAAGACATAATAAAGGACTCTTTTCTCCAAAAAAATTATAAAACTGTTTTAAAATGGATTATGAAGAGATTTTTTCGTGGCGTCTATGCTTACGTAAGTACGCATGCATGTATGTATCTCGCATAAGTCACAAACGAGTAGCTCAAAACGTTGATATTTTGCGTATAGGACTGCTATAACATGCACATGTGCATCTCCTATTCTGGTTGCAATCGGCCGCACCAAAAGTGTATAAATATATGTATATAGCCACCAGTTTCTCGGCTCAGTGAGCGCAGGTTTTTATTTTTATATGTCAATATATTGCATTTTTTGCTTTAAAAACGATTGAGTTATGTTGTTCTTATCTTTCGGTTAAGGTTTTTATGCCTTTAGTAAATCTGCATGTAAGACGTGTAGTGTGACTAACAATTTAAAAGTTATTTAAAAGCGCCTAAGCCTGATCATTTTTCTCATGGCAGCCATAATTTTTTACATTTGAAACTTAGGAGAATAGTGGATTTGTTGCCAATCTAGAGAAACTAAGCTTCGCAACAACAAAGATAACGCCTTCGTTTATTATTGCTAATTAAATTATGCGTAACCCATTCTGGAATTTATTCGAGGAATTAAGTGTTTATAATTTACTTCGTAATTTTTAATATAGGTATTTTGAGGTTTTATGTATTTTTGCCTTGTCGCGAAGTTAGAACTGAATTAATTGAATGTGAAGTACTGAATCGTGTGTAAAAAGATGTTTCTTTTTTTTTTTTGTCTGTTTGTTGAATTTCTTTTACACATCTTTTTAGATTTATTATATTATTTGAATAGAACATGTGGCATCGACTAGGTAATTCTCCAGATGATATACATAATTTTTGTGCATTCTGAGTTATAAAATGAATGAGATGTAACGCTGTTAAGTGAAGCTAGCGCCAGAGTGTCGCAATGGTAAACAAATATAGTGAATTTTAAAGAGTAGTTATTCTATGGTGGCTATTGCGCTATCGATGAAGTAGATTTAATTCAATCCAATAAGTTTAAATGAAATGAAAAATGCTTATAATTTAATATTTTGTACAAGATAGTCATGTGATGTACACATCAGATTTTTTTTTCTTGGTCTTACTTTATCTCCTTCTTAATTAAGTCTTTTCAAAATTTAGCTAAACTAAAACTTGTATTACAGTGGCTCTGTTAATGAAATTAACACTTCAGATGTTATAAGCGATGTTATAAGCTAAATGTGATAGCAAAACAGTATAGTACATCTTATTACCGATAGAAAAGTATGTTCTATACATTCTATACTTTTATCAGACATATTCTTCCGTACTGGAAGTAATTTTTACACTGATTCTGCCCTGTCATTCTGCATGCTCTGCTTAGAAGTTAAGGCGCTCTTTTGATCTCCCTAAATCAATGAGCCGAGAAAAACGCATGCCATCAAAGGCATAATCTCTTGCAAGGTGCTCTCTGTCTGAATTCCAAGATTTTCCAGCCGGTAGTCCAAAAATAGAACATCAAATAAAAAGAGATTTTCTTTTCCGTTTCTGTTAGACTCTGATTTTATTGTTCGATACTTTCTCGGAGTTTCAAGTCTTCTTATTCTTTTCTATTCGATCAAGCTCGGCTGGTTCCTTCTTTTCATTCATATAGCCGGCTGTCTTTGCTTCTTTTTTTCTTTACTGCCGCGCTTTCGCGATCTGAGTGTCAATCAAGATTACGATCAGTTTCTTCCTTTTATCGATTCCAGATAAATTTCATTTCTCTGCTCTTGACAGAGGCCTAATATTCTACGTAAGTACGAGGTTTAACGAGCAACTCTGATAAGTTGCTGATGATTTTTTTTTTTGAGTTACTGTAAATAAAGTGATTCCACATCTGCTGACTGTAATGTTGTGTTGCGCTCAAAACGATTTAGGAAATGCTGCTAGATGCGCATTTTCTTTTTTTGGAAGATAATACGGATATTCGTTTGGTTTGCTTTATCTATTTTTTCTGCAGTGTGTTTAAGGCTATACTCTTTAAGGCAACATATCTTTATATGTCTTTTATTCCATTCTGTCCATTCTCTTATCCAATTTCATAAATAGCCCTTCTGCAAATCACCTTGTTCTTTTACTTTCCAAGCCTAAACTTATACAAATATATTTATAGTCATAACCATGCATAAAACTGTACAGCAGAAATATACACTATACATTTATAAGGTGTTTCCCCCGACTTCTTGGCAGGCCTTCATGGTGTAGTGGTCAGCACACTCGGCGCGTATATGAGAGGTCAGTGGTTCGAGTCCTGGCGAGGGCAATGTTCGTTTTTTATCTCTCCTGCTTTCAAAAAATACCTAATAATTCTACAATGGCGCCGAAATAAAGAAATGTAGTGGATGATGATTCTACACAACCAGGATTTGGCGATTAGGTCCACTAATGCCCAGTCGCCCGTTAAAAGTGGGAGTATATAAGATATTTTTCCTACCTTCTTCGCACGCCTTCGTGCTGTAATGGTCAGCACACTCAACGCGTGTACGAGACGTCTGTGGTTCGAGTTCCAGCAAGGGCATTGCTCATTTTTCATCTATCTTGCTTTCAAAAAGTAACATTATGACTCTACACAATTATGTGTAAAATTTGGGTGCAGTTTTCATAGCTATTTTGCAATATATTTTGTAACATGGTGTGCTTTTTTCATTAATTTATTGTTTGCTATGCATTTTTTTTTTTTTTGTAATTTGTATTACATTTTTTGTGCATTAGATTCTATTTTCAAATTATGCAGTTATGTGTAAAGGTTGTAAAGTTCTACTGTTTTCCTGTTGTGTAGAATCTTGAGAAATATTGATAGCACCGGAGAAGGGTTAAAACTGCCATTTATTATATTCTTTAAATTATTTATAATGCGTCAACTTCACGCTCACATACTGCGCCTCAACTTGGGCGGAAACTGAAACAGTAGAATCAAACTTAAGAATTCAAGAAGTTCACAAGTAGTAGAATTACACTACAAGGTTGATACAATCGTGTATCCTACAGCGCGTAAATGATTCTAGTGGCAACCAGATAATAGCGATTAAGCCATGTCTAACCAGCAGTAACTGCTAAGCGGAAGCTTGCGTATAAATACGTACGGAAATTTCCCAGACTCTCTCTCTCTACTGGAACGTTGATATTTAACTTATTCTCCCAGTTGTAGAATTTGCATTTCTTACGCGCGCTACCAAATTTAAGTATTCTGGCACTGACAATTAGGAGAATGAAGGCTTATAGGAAAGTAACTTAAAATTAAATTTCACTTGTTATTTAAAATAAATATAAATCCCTACATGGTACATACTGGAATGATCGAAAAATCATATAATGAGCCCAATATATCGGCTGTTAGAAATTTACCGATTCCTGTCAGTATATTCATCGCTGTGTTAGTGAAATTTGTCGATTTTGCCATAGGTTTGGGGACACAGCGTGATGTTCGAGAGGTAAAGTAATGTGGTTCCGCATTAAAACACGCTAATAATCAACTTCCTCTGAGGCTCTTTCCACTAGAAAAAGAGTATAAACGTAGATAGCAATTTTATGCAATATCTAACAACATATCAGCGTACCAAAAACGCGTGAGTCGTTTCTGATCTGAAGTGCAGTTTAAGTGCACTACGTTATACTATGCTCACTGAGATAGTTTGTAGTTTTCTTGAGATTTTTTAATCCAAGGTCCTGAAATTTGATAAAATGTTTTAATCTATATGTTCCGAATCTACTATATGTTATCCTTTTGAAGAATGATAAGAGCATTTTCCTCCATACTGTCAGAACTAAACATTATTAATATTTTTATCATTGTAATTCTTATTCTTTTCAGCGGCAATAATGCATCTTCCTCTTCGTCGAGCCAGCTTATTCGAAAAATCTAAGGAAGAGTTAAATATGCAACAAATATGTATATATTCGAATGTGGTGTCTCTAAAATGATGAATGCCTGTTTATGCATTAAGCACTAAATTTAATTTATATGAAGTTTATCGGATAATACGTTAATCAGCATACTGTAATGAATTTCAAACATTTTTATGTCCATGGTATCAATTTCCAAAATTTGTAAATTTCCATCAAGCGAACTTCTAAGGCCTTAATTAGTTCCACTAGATGGAGTAATTGTTGTTCCTGGCTAGATGAAATAAATGTTTGAACAAGAACCCTGTCATTGTGAATCCAATGAGATTTCCTATTCCGAGGGGGATACGTATAGTTTTTAAATTCGCGCATAATTCAGCTCAGATTTTTAACGGTGTTTACTATGAAAAAAAATTTATTTACGTTAGAAGTACAATTTTAGAAAATCTATTTTTTCTAGGTTACAAGGTATTTTCTCCCTCTTTCCAGCATGCCTTCGTGGTGTAACGGTAGCACACTCGGCGCGTATTTGAGAAATCCAGGTTTGAGTCCCGGCGAGAGCATTGCACATTTCTCATGCTTCTGCTTCAAAAAAAAGGTCCAAATGACTCTACAAGGTAATAATAAGAATTTTAATCTTTAATTGCCTAGTGTTAAGGTTTGTGCGCGCGTCTCTTGTGGTGGAAAAAACAAGTAGAATTGCTTCCTCTGATTATACTGCGTTTTTGAAGTGGCATTGTCTCCCCTATTCTTAATCTGTCATTTCATTTGCCATATGTTCTATCTAGCGTTTTCTGATTAGTATCCGAAGAAGAAGAGGCAACAAAACCTTCCTTTGGTGGTTATGATCAATCAACTCAAGAAAATTATGCTTAACAGCTTCTTCGCCGCAACCGCAGCTTTACAAAAGACTTGAAAAAAACCCAAATCGCGTTAAATAGCTCTTAAAATTTCCATGTCCAGTCAAAAATTTAGTTACTTTAAACTCTATTGAAAACTGAACAAGTTTTATTCTGCGAAAAATTGTTGGAAAAAAAACTTTTGTTCCATTGGGCTTTTGGTCAAGCCAGATATTCTCTGTTCCAAACGCAGATAGCTTCATTTACAGAAAACTCTCTCATTTTCAAAGTTTCACCTCTCTTATTTTCCACCTCTCTCATTTTGAAAATTTCTCCAGGGTCCACGAAAGTAAGGACAATGAATGTCGATATCAAGGTCATGCAAGGACTAATTAGTAACCTGAGTTTTAACAGCAAGTTTCACTGAAACATTAATTTTCTGTAATAATTGAAGCAAATAAAAATAATTAGTACATATTAAAATGTGGATTTTAGTTGAATTTGCAATTTTGGAAACATAAAAAAGTCTCATGACTTCCAGTCGCGAGACTAAGGGGGCTGAGTGGTCACAAGGATATTTTGCTTGGCAAAAGCACATAACTGAAAATGCAGTGTTACAAGGCGCATTTTCGTGATGGAAAACCAGTTATCTTAGATCTTGTTTTGGCATGCCTGACTCTTTTTCGAAGTATATGAAGAATTTCTCTGTAAAAGTGCTGATCCACTTTTGAACTGGAGACAAAAATTCCTTATTGACGATTCTCTGGCCATGGAAAATGCAAATCAGCAGCCTTTGATTTTCAACTTGCTCATTCTTTTTTTTAGCGGGATGGATCCTGTTCAGTATAAAGTGAGCCTTTTCTCGCTCCAACAATTCATTTCTGCGTCACGCAGGAACACATAAAATTCATCACCAGTGATGACATGTTCCAGGAAATAAGTATCATTTTTAGTTCGTTCGACAAAAATCAAGGCACTCGTTCTTCCTGTTGCTCTTTTGTTTCTGTGAAATGATTGTCAGGACAATTTTCGCACAACTTTTTCTCATTTACAAAGCATTTATCAAAATCTAACGAATGGTGGCATGATTCAAATTTAACTCTCCTCCAAAAATAGGAGGTTACTATGTAGTCCTAGATAAAGATTCATGTCTTTACATCATTTTAATAATAAAAAGAATTCTTTAAAATGTCGAACCATACGTATTGATTTTATTGAACTTTCTGAAGAAATAAAATAATGCATTATTTCAAAACAGCACAGAAAAAAATATAAAAGGTAATTAAGCGAGTAGTTATAAAATGCAATACATGGATCTTCAGAATAGATAAGGGTTAAAACGAAGTTAAAAATATATCTATTATGTATACATATTTAGGTATCTGTATATCTGTCTCAGAATCTATCGATGTATCCATCTGTGTTCTTTATACAGAACCAGATAACATAAACTTCATTTTTATATTGAAATTTAATATATTTCAGGTACGTGAGCATTTGGAACTCACAAAGATTTCTTAGATCAACAATATGATTGTCAAATCTCAAGACGAATGTATGTTCATAGGCTATGTAATCTAAGAGCATTTTGTGAAGCATGCCTTTATTTCGGACGTGACAGGATAACTTTCCTCGAGAACTTTCTTAATTAAATTATATAAATGTCCGCTTCGGCGTTAGATTTCCCGAAGCTACGTGGTCGGAGACCAAATATATAATCACACACAATCCTTTCGTTGCTTAAAAGTCTGGGCAAAGCTCAATAGAGCGCAACAAAGGATCTGGGACGTGATCAGGGTACCAGTTTGATGGCCTATGTATGCCTTTAAATTATCTCTGACCGTTAAAATTCAGCGATGGCTTTTTAATTCATTATACGTTACTTGAAAGTTAGATCCTTTAAACCAATATAAGGAAGGATGTTTGAAATCCACATTTGCGTTATTTTTTAGTAACTTCAATTTAATTAATAAACTTTTCAGGCATGTTATTATATAGTGTTAGACGCTTTTAATCTAAAATATTTAATCAGCAGTATTTACTTGAAAATTATCTTTTCATCTAGATTTTTTGCACGTACGTTATTTGGTTAAAAGGAGTGTACGCAACAGGGAGCTTATTTTTAATTTATTTAACTCAGCTACAATTTTACGTGACAATTGTATTAAAATGTAATAAATATTTCAGATGAAATACTTCTTCGGGTTATTGGATGGAATTGACCTTTTTTGTCAGAATCATTCTCATTATTTTTTATATTTTATACAAGTATTTCGCTTCGCACAAGTTTAGTGTAAATCAAATTAAATATAAAACTGAATGTTAATGTGTATTAATTTTTTTTTATTAAGCACCGATAAAAGCATACCATTTTTATTTCCAGATGCAAGGTAAATTAGAAAATTCGAAATATGTTAAAAATAATTCAACAATAGGTATTAGTACATAATAAATAATTAAAAACATTATTCCTAAAGCTTTTCAGCTGTGCATGTAAGGCTGTCTTGTAGTCGCCACCAAGTGCTCCAGAACGATGCGCAATGATTCAGGTTCGATACAGGTTCCATCATATTACAAAGAGGACAGTTTGAACACTCATAAGTTAAAATATAAGGAAGGAATGATCTTCTAGAAGTCTTGACTGTAATTGAACATTATCGACATTCTATTTCTACACTTACGAATGTTATTAATTCCGCTGAGTAATTGTTAAGTTGGTTCTCTTTTTCTATTTCACATCAAACTGGCTTTCTTAGTAATTAGTTTATCATAAATTCCCATAACTCTTTTCTGTAAGTAATAAATGTAAATTTCTATTGTACGTAAATTTTTAAATTGCCTTTCGCGTTTGTTGCATAACTTTTGTAATATTTTTATATATTACGTATGGCAATTTCGTACTGATTCATTAGCTAACAAGCTGTTTACATGAGAACTGAAAATTCTGAAGCCGATCCTATCAAGAGATTGTTCAAACGGCGCATGTAAGAGCAATAATTCTCGTTGTGCAAGGCAAATCCTCAAAAGCTCTTCCTGTTAAAAATGATTTCAAATAATTACATTTCTCGAGATTTCTCAGCGTATCATTACTTACTGCTACTTCGAGTTTATTCCAAAAATCCAGCCAGGCACTGCACACCACCATAAAATGTGGATATCTCTTATATGGGATGTTTAATAGTATTTGCGATACTTCTGTCATTTCGGCTGATTAAATTACTAACATGATGTTGGATATTAAGGATGCAAAAGTGTTAAAATTCCTTTTAGTTTTAGACCATATCTTATATTTCCTACGAATCTCCCCTAACCATTTTCTTGCTTCTTCAGGATAACCTTGGCTATGAAGTATTTTATGTTTTAATTCATTTAATTCGATGGCATTCTCAATTTCGTTATATAATAATGTTAATGAATTCCACTTTTCCTTCAAGTGATTAGTAAGATAGTTTTAATACTTCAACCTTTACTCTTTTTACAGAATGTATAAGATACCGTCTGAATCACCGTATCTTGTATTTTTGTACTGACTTTGTAGTTAATTGCCTAATACCAAATCATTTTATAAGCTTTTCAGTAGGGAAGAATTTTCACCGAGCACTGCTTTTTTATTCCACCTCTTAAGTGAGGTGAACATGTGAGGGCAGGGTCCGGACACCCGGGCGGGTAACGGCCGGATCCCGCAAATGTCTTGAGTTGAACCCTTCCTAACAAAACCGATAAGAAAATCTATACTTTTAAAATGTATGCGCGTCTGTCTGCTTTTTATTTGTTTATAACATCCACTTCTCCGGAAAGCGGAGAATTAAGTTCGAGAGACACTGCTCAAGATGCCAAAAATTCGCGAGAAGATATTTCAACCATTTTCATCTTTGCGTGACTTTAATTAGCCAAAATATTAATTTAAAACTTTAAAAATGCTAAATTTCGCACTCATTTTTCTGAGTGGCAACGGTCCCTCGCTGTATATAAAAGTGCTTTGCTTCGAAAAGTGTTGCCGCTGATCGCTTTCAAATCGTAGAGTTTGTTAATAAAAAATTTGTAAGTTTTTCAAAATATAAAATACAAATACATCACCAAGCTTCAAACATATTATTATGATATAAGGTCATATTCTGACATTGAAGAAAGTAAGCGATTGTATGTAACGTCATTGTAAGTCGAAATTGTTTCGTTAATGTCAGCATTTTAAACAGTAACTGTTAGTAACTTTTTCTGGTTAAGGTTAAGAAAATTGAATTGACCTGATATGTTATTGCGACGTTAAACTTTATTGTTATAGAGAAAAAGTTGTCACTTTACATTAAATTTAAATCACAACGTCATACACATTAACCTGAAGTCTCAAAAGTTTTTGTTTCCTGTTTTGCAACAAAAATATTATTTGCGAAATTTATTTAACGCAACCACTTTTCATTCATGAAATGCTTTACATAGTTTTTTCAAAATGTTTGTGTAATATGTATGAGGAATGTTCGTGTTTTACTGAGACACCAACAAGCAAGTCCTATTCGTACCTAGTTGTTGTAAAGTATTCATAAAACATTGTTTACAGGGAGGCTCTTCAATAAAGAAATGGATCAAGACCAAGATAAAGCAGAAGTTATTCAAGCCAAAATAAAGCTGGAACAAGAGCAAATATAAAAACGCAACATAAACGAGCCATCATAAAGCCGAAATATTAATTAAAACCACTAAAAAAAAACGCTAATGTTCGCACTCTGCAAGTTGCTGTTTTCGTTGAACTTCGGCCTGCTGCGTCGAAGCGTGTCTGATGTGGAATTTTAAAACTTCCGTTTTTTCTAAACATAGTAAAATTTTTCTATGGAAACACTCGGCCCGTTTATTATTGTAAAAATATATAAAACTGATTTCATTCATAGTGAAATGCTTTTACGCATTTTCTTTTCAGGTAAGTTATGCTTTGGCCGTAGTCCTTTCATCTGGCGGGCTTGCACCCTAGTAATCTCTTAATCTGAAACTTTATTTTTACTTCGAATCGAATTTCTATCGTTGTAAAGAAAAAAACAGTTCTCTACTCATCTAACTTTAGAGTTTTCACTGATTTCCGAAATCGGTGCAGAACAACTTCAATTAGTTTACATGAAATACTTCATATATTAAACTGCTTTCTAAAGAATATGTATTACACCCACTAGTTTACCAGTAACGTAGTGAAAAATCTGCAAAATTTAATTTTAAAATAAACATGGTAAAACTAAGAGAACTTTTATTTCGATCCATGTATAAATGAGTATGTACAGTTCCCCTTAGAAATTCCTCCATAAAAGCATCCCTGGTTTTAGATAGCAGATATGTGTGTGCTGTGTCATGTTCAAATAATCTAACCTAACTCGATCTTTCTTTCCATGGTCAAAGATCCATTTCAAATTCCACGCTTTGTTCTTTTTGAAGGATCTGTTGACACATAATGAAGGTAATGTCAAATACAAGTGGCATAAATTTAAGAGAGTATGGAATCTTTTTAAATCTTTAAAGCTATCATAGGATAAACTCCGGCTGTGCATGTCGCAGTTGCCATTTGTATAAACATTCTTTCTATCATAGTGAGCATACTACGAAAATGATGAATGTTTTTCAAGCAATATACTTCCATTAGTATACAACTAAATTATGTAAAAGCAGTAGTTATTGACAGGGGCTTTTCACCCAACATTATTAGGCAAACAGTTGAAAAATTCCTATCTCAACACACCAAAAGGCACACTCTTGTTTTAGAATATTATGAGAATTCTGTTATCATTCCTTTCTTTGCATCAGTTAGCTATAACATTGCACGTATTTTACAAAAATTAAATTTAGGGTCGTTTATTCTCCCATCAATAAAATTCCGATTTCCATACTCAAAGGCCCCATTCCGGATGTGAATTCCTGGGTTACTTACAGGATTCCTCGCCCGCGTGGCTCAATTTACATTGGCTAAACTAAGAGAGCTTTAAAATTTCGTGTTAAGGAACATGAGGAGTATGTTAGAAAAAGGGAAACACAGAAGTCCTATGTTGCCCAACATTGTTGGTCAAAAAATCACACTTTCCATTTTTCTGGAGCCAAAATTATCCAAAAATCATCTTCCATTGGTGAATTAGATTTTCTAGAGGCGTTTTCAAATTTAAAAAAAATCATTCTTTTCTAGTTAATGACCCCAATTCCAATCCGTCTTTACCTTCAGCCTTTAAGGAAATTATGTTTTATTTTCTTGATTCATCAATAGATAGCGCCAGCCACTCTTAACTCCTGTCCAGCCACTCTTTTCTTATTTTATCTTATCACTATATCTTACCTCGTCCATTTGCAGTCTGGCAGCTGAGGCTGATTGTCCGCTAAAACAACCGAGACTACTCCTGTGAAAATTAGCAAATACAACACTGATCTTTGGTGTTTGACTTATATATTATTAATATACTTCTATTCAGTGATGGCAAGAAGATTAAGTATTCTGAAGCAAATTTTAAAAAAGGAAGTTTCATTATCTGTAATTACAGTGTATTAATATACATATATAGGATACTGAGGTATTCTTGCGGTGTCGTTGTGGCTAATCTCCTTTGAATATTATCAGAACAAGCCTATAACCCACTATTATGTGTCGGCAATTAGAACAAGAAGTGAAGCGCCTAATGTGCTCAAGACGTCTTGAATTGGAGAATCTCAGGTTGTTAGATATTTCAAATAAAAGCTTCTGAATACGTCTCACAATATGATTCTTAGAAGGTGTATTCTTTATGGTCTGTACAACTATTTTGGGAATTCAAATCAATATTAGCCCCGAGTGCATTAGCATTGAACTTAATGTCCCACGGAAAACAAAAAATTCAACTTGAAACTCAGCTTTTCTTTGCGAAGTTTCGTGTTCATGATAAACGTGCTACGATTCGCGCTTATATTAGGCCTGCAGAAAGATTTAAAAAAGTTAAGTGTGCCTAGGCCAGTGAACGTATATTTTTTTTTGTGAAGTGGGGACTGAGGTTATCTTTTCTGTGTGTATTTATAATGTGTTTAATATTGAATTAACTTATTTTAATAAGCCCCGTGCTGTACTTCTGTGATGCTCGGAAATTCATATAGGTTCAAATGAAAAAACAAATACGAAACACTTATTTTCTCTTTGTCTCTTTTATAATGGCATTAAACAATTAAAAATAGTAGTTTTGGATACCACTTCGCTAAGCACAGTTTCCTGCTGTTTATAATAGTAATAGTTAAAGTTATGAATTGCAATTTTAGAGTTCAAAAGAATGATATTTTTCAAAGTTAAAAACATCAAAAAATAAGTATTATCTTTAACGTAAAAAGCAAGTATTATCTTTATTTACGTGACATCCGTTTGTATATTCCAAAGGTAAAATATATTAATAAAATATATTATTTTATATATTTCAAAAATGACAGTAATTTGAAGCTTGAATATCTGTCCTTTCTGTCATATAACACCAGTTTAATATTTCATAAATTCAGCTTAACTGGAAATGAAAAGCTATTAAATAATAAAAGCAAATGAACAGAATTCGATAGATACGCCTAAAAGAACGCAAATCACCCACTATTCGAATTGTAGATTGTGTGAATTATAAAGCTTTTATCTTAAACTCACGACCAAAAACATTTTTCAAAAATAAAAGCAGCAGTTAGTGAAACCACTCGAATTAAAAAAAAATATTAATTCTAAAAACATTTTAACCCTTTATCGATATTTCATTTCGACATTTTTCCTAGCCCAAATGAAAAGATATTTATTGAGTTACTTATTAATTTCTTTATTTTTATTCTGATATTCCACTGTTAAGCTTCTTATCCAAATTAATTGAGAAAAAGAATTTTCCGTAAACATTAAATTCCTTTCATAATGTTAGCTGTTGGCTAATAATCCAGATTATTTTTCTGATAATAATGAAGAAACGAATGTTGAAATCTTCTGTATTCTTTTTTCTTCAGACTATTAATTCTTTGATGTTATGTCGCAAGGTTTTGTTAATTAGGTTTCAAATCAACTTTCTTCATTATAAAAATATAAACTTCTGAAATGACACAAATATAAATTTATTTAATACGTAGTAAAGAAGAGGATGCTTTGAATAAAGTTCTTTGCTGATGCACAGTTAAAATATACGAATATAATATTCTTTCCTTATCTTGAGCTTAATCCATGCATGCAGTGCTGTCACCCCAAAAAACGTAGAAAATGTTTAATCTCAGTAAAGATAATTTAACACTTACTATGATGTATATCTTGATGGAACTAAGCCAAATAATATTTATCTTTTATTTTTTAAAACCACTCTATTGTAAGACTAAATTATATCTGCAAGAGGGCGACATCCTTTATAATATTTTACACAAATGAAGCGTAAATTAGTTTTAATGACAAAATCGTCTTTGAAGACCTGTTATGATTTGGCAGCATGAACTTCAGTTAATTTCAAATCAAATACAGTGAACTTTCTCATTGTGACCATTTCCCTAAGATGACCATCTCTGAAAATGACTAGAATTCTAGAAGAAGATTTAAAACGATATCGAACAACAGCTGATCCTAAACTGTTTAAGACGTTGATCAGTACTACAGAAGATAACAGCCATCTGGAACAGTGTGTGGTCAACTGTTGAGGATCGAATTGCTTTAGGATTTATTTATTTAGCATCATTACTCTGTTAATAAATTCATTTTCATTATCGAAAAGCATCTCTGTGTAACACTATATTAATATCTGCAAGTAATAACAGGAACAGTTAGTGGTAAAACATTTACTAAACTTACACGTGCTAGACATTTAACCGTTATTCGGCTTTAAACACTATTTTTAACAAAACAATTTAAATAAGAAGTATTTGATTTGCATCCGACGTAAAAGGTTAAATATCTCTTGATTAGTAGTAAATCTCTACAATTATTTGTAAGCACATAGTTCATTTTAAAGAATGATATAAATAATTAAGCCTTTCAAACTATGATAATTTGTCCATGTACTGTATTTTATTAGTACGCACATGCACACTTAAATTTAAACCAGTTAATGACATTAAGGGAAAAATGGCGGTATCAGAAATGTAGGGGAGGCACAAAATACGTGGACATCTTACATACATGACAAATTTTGCCCTTGCTTCTACTGATGACTGTTGCACAGTATTGTAGATGGCTTTTAATTATACAAATGTACCTAATCTGCCCGTACGTTTTACTGGTTTTTATTGTATGTGTTAATCACTAAGAAATGCACAAGTCACTGGCTCACATCATTACTCCGAGCTGTATGTACACTCTACACAATCTTTGTTTGAGAGATGAAAAGCACTAATCAACTCCTTGTTATCTGTTCTATGTCGTATGAATCATAATGTAATATATATAAGTTATAATACTTTTATATATATTTTATATATACATTGCTCGACATTGAAAATGCAACACCAAGAAGGAGTGGTCAGGAAGTGATGAAAGTTGTAAAAGAGAGACAGCAAACAGCAAAAAGTGATCTTTATTTCAAAATGATAGCCAGAATACAGAGCGAGAACGGCGTCGGCTCAGTAGG
>KK115232.1:241590-264212 GCA_000611955.2 Stegodyphus mimosarum | reverse complement strand
GATAGATGAAGATTCTTCATCTTGGTTATGCAAATTGCAAGAAATATCAATATCCTTTAGAATTTCGGTATCATTTGAAGTTGAGGCAGTGTTTGACGGTTCGTCTTTTCCGTGAAGCCATTTTTTCATTTTAGCTGCAATTTGTTTTCTCTGTTCTGCCCTATCTTTTGCTCTTTTTCTATATTCTGCTCCTGAGAGTTTTTTTCTAGACGCTCTCATGATTTTTTTTACTGTAAATAATATACTTCATAAAAAAACTAAAAATTATGTAATTACATTCAACAGTCTTAGGGTCGCGTCTCAAGGCTCGCGGATGCGAGTGGAAACTAAATGGTTGCGTCTCGCTAAATATGGTGAAGAATACTGAAAGCAGGCATATTAAAAGAAAATGAGAGAACAAAACACTCTCTAAACTTAAAAAATATAAAAATAATAAATTCATTTTTAAAATTTAAGTTGCCGACTGGCTGCAAAAAATAAAATGCCTTACTTCATTTCTTAGAGGCATAGTCCACGTTGACGGTCTGCTGTATATTATCGATGTACATTAATCTGAGTTATTTCATTTGTCCAGGATGGTATAAGGTTAATTTGTGTTGGACGTTAGGAAATAGTTACAATTTACAGTGCTTCTCCATTTACTTTCCAAGAGGCGTCGGTGTGAAAATAAGGCGCCTCTATGTTATCGTTCTGTTTCTCATTTGAATATCCCCGCCTAGAGAAAGGACAACAGCGAGACTCCAGGCGTCATTTACAGGGACCAAAGACCAAGACGTTTACGGAGTACCTTGGTAATAAAATTACAATTACCTCCCCATCATCGAAATGAAACATTTAAATAAATAAAGGAAACAATGGCTAAAGAAACTGAGAGGAAGACCGTTAAGTGTTTAACAAAGATAAGTCCCCTGACGAAATAGGGGAGGGCGGGGGTAGACCTAATGAGCTTATAAAGCGAAAAAAGTTTTCCTCTCTCCAAGACACTCCAGGAAGTCTTCACGCTCTCTATCTCACAAGATCTCCTCTTTCAAAAAGCTAAGGGTTACATTTACTTTTACTTTTCGAATAGCAGCCAAAAGAAACATAGAGAAATATAATTGCAAATCACGAGAACAAGTACAAAATATTCAATAAGCAGGTAAATACCTGAATAACAGTAATAAATACGAGAGCTAAATGCAGGAAATTTTCCTCAATACTTTGAGCTTGTCCTGATATTTCATCGAAAAAGAACTAATGCATGTGAAGCATTTCGTTCAAAATTCAGTGCGAATTTTTACTCATCCGAATAAGATGGGATGGCAGCATAAACAAATTCTAATATACAGCAAAAAGAAATATACGATGCAAGTTTAAAAAGAAATGGATGAACAGGAAATTAAAAGTTCTGAGCGATGAATATAAGAAAGTTCGAAATTTTTCGTTTAATTATGAACAGATTTCATATGTTCTTAATTATTAATTACACGTGTAATATAAATTAAATGTGTTTCATAGTATATCGGTGAGAGAAATAATTGGGAAACAAAATAAATATTTAAACATTTCTTATATTTCTTAAAATATGGAATCTGTAAAAAAGTTAAATAAGTTCAACTTCAGTCATAAAAAATTGGAAAAGTAAATAACAGCTTAGTATGACATACATTATAATAACATTTATGTGAATTTAGAACCGTTTAACAAACCGAATATTTAGATTTAATGAAAAGAATTTTTAAAATTAGATTAGAACTATTAACCTAAATTGGTGAATTTGAAAGTTAAGACCATTCCATTATTTAAGAAGATTCATAAACAGCTAATGCTAAAAAGGTACATTTGATCCTATAGTTCCTAATGATAATGTGAAATAAAATTACAATGAGTAATAATATTAAAGGAACCAAAAATTGACAAAATTTACTAGGAATTATAATAACTCTCTCTCTCTCTCTATATATATATATATATGTATCAATTTTATGTAGGTCATCAATTTATCTGGTTTACATATGTCAAAACTGATATATTAAACTTGAATATTATCTTCCAAAGTGAAATTAAAAGTGGACAAGTGATGTTAAAACTAAATACAAAAAAATTCAAACTAACTCAGTTATTCCGCTTCGTAAAATTATATCAGTAAATATGGATAATAATTTTAAGAAGCTTGATATAACTCAGTTTAATTTCAGTTTACTCCTATATAGTTTTTGACATTAATTGACCACTTTTAATTTCAAGAATTTAGAGATAATATTTTAGTACATCAACTATCTCTGCAGCATTTGTCCAAGACTTTAACTACTTAAAACCTTATTTCACCTCTATATGATAACTGTCAAAACTAAAATATAGCAGCTAAGAGCCATTTTACTGCGGTCGCTGAATGCATCGCATTTACTATTATGAATCGCATATTCAAGATTTATCATACTGTTTATATTCACTTCAGTATTGACTTGTTCGTCTCCTGTGTTTTTAAACGCACCAACTGAATATGATGGCGTACCATAGACAGTGTCTATCCATTCAAGGTTTCACGTAAATTCCCGGTCGTAATTCTTGAAATTAAGAAAATCTTCGGGAACAAAATATACAATCAGGTCTTGATCTGTGATTCACTCGTAAGCATGGCATAGTAGTGTAAGTGAGGTACGCAGTTTTCTGTTTGGCAGGTAATTGATATTTCCGAGACGTCAAAAATTCAAAAGTTGTAGGGTTTGGGAAATACGCGTATCCGAACACTCAGAGCTCGTCTTCAGTAATGGAACGCTCTATAAAATGAGGATCATTTTCAATCCGCTCCAAAAAATTAAGGCAGTTTTCCTTGCTGTTGTTCTTTTGTTTCTGAGAAAGATTTTTAGGAAGAATTTTGGCACAGATTTTCCTCATTCCCTGTTTATCTGTCAAAATCTGATAAATGGTGGTGGGATCGAAATTCAGCTCTTCTCTTATCATTCTGATTATCAAGTGACGATAAGGACGCAAAATATCCTGGGTTTTAGCAACATTTCCATCAGTTCTTACCTGCGAACCTTCCCTGCGAGTTTCGTATTCAGCTGATTCCCTTCCTTCTGAAAATGCCTTTGACCCGGACCTTTCACAAAACGTTGTCTCCATAGGCCTGTTGAAGCTGTGCAAACGTTTCTGTCGCACTGTCCCAAGTCTGAAGCAAAATCTAACAGCATAAATTTGCTCGAAATTATTGATATCACTCATTTTCAGAACGCTACATAGAAAAACAGTTTTAAAAAAATTCTTTTGAACAACTACGTGACTCTACGCAATTTAAACTCGTGTAAGTAGTGCATCGAATGTTCCCTCACCGTCCTCTAAACAGGAAGTCCCCCCCGTTGCCCCATCGAATGCTATGCTTCCTGTCTCATTATACTAAAATAAGTAAAAAGAAAGATGCAGGTTCTTAATAAATCTCAAATTAATGAAAGCAGAAATGGAAGTTTAAGACGAAATATTTATTTTAAATTATATATGTAGACCTTATTGCCTGGTCGTTGCCTACTGTGCCCTTAATATGCAAGTGTTTTTTAAATAGAAAATATATGTAACATTCATATAAATAACATATTAATTTTAAAGTAAATTTGTCTTTCTTCTGGGATCAATCTTATGATCAACACATATGACAGGTGATGGAATGCAAGAAGGAGAGTGATCTTGAGTTCAGAATTATTTAAATAATATTGACTCTAAAACAGATTACTGAAGAGAAACCTTTACTTAGTGAATACTTACCAGACGTCTTGCAAGTTATTTGTTTCTGATGCGTAACTTTGATATAATGTGTTTTGTTGAAAATTAAATAGTTTACTGAAATATGACCGAATGTTTTATGATGTAATTGCTTTTAATCATAGCAATATTATAAAGTAGTTACTAAAATAATTGTACAACAACAACAACGTATGATACTCAAAAGTCCTTCATGTTTCCAAAAAGCTGGCAGAAGTCTGTGGATTGACACTTACTGGGAGCTGTTGTACGTGGAATGAGTTAGATATAATCGTAATTGGTCTACTTTATTTCTGCATTCACTTTTTACTGTCAGTTAGATTTAAATTATTCATTTCCAATTGGTTTTTATTTTCCTCCTCAAAAAATAAGCACTTGAATTTATTGTGTAGTATTAGGGACAGGTTGACACTTTTCATTGTGATTTGAACCTAAGGTATGATATTTTTCCTAGTTTCTTCGTCAAAAAGACTACAGTAGGGGCTTCTTAATGTTATCACATTTGCCGACTGTCTCCATTGATAACATTAACCGATAAAAGAAAACATTTTTCAAAATATCAACGGAATGTAGCTAAATTAATATAACTAGAAGCATTTAAAAATTTATTTTAACAGCATTTTAATTACAGGAAAAGGGTAATTTATATTTAAATGTCTGTAATTGTCATGCAAAAGTTTATTTATGAATTGTGCATAATTTATCTGGAAATTATTTGACCGATGCTGTTCTCTTAATATTGGTAAGACATCCCTCAGCATTAGTGGGAAATTCACCTATCTCATAATCATCACCTTCAGAAGTTTCATTTTGTAATGTGCTTGGGTTTATCCTCTGATATACTAGAAATTTATTGACAGGAGTTTCTTATATCATTAATGCTGCAAACTGACGTTTTTCATCTAGGCATTAAATTCCTCATAATGAATGTTAGTTGGAGAAACCATTCTTTCTCCTTGAACTTCTTCTGTTTCATCATTTATTAAAAGGCTAGTATACTAAAAAGCAGTTTTTTAATGTCTTTTTTGAGACTTGGTTCCAAGACATAATGAGAGATTCCTTCGAATCAAGAAGGCTCGTTTTAATTTCAAAAGCCATTCATTAAATAATACTGACGTCACCCTTGCCTTTAAATAGTACCTATAATACACTTTTTGCGATGTCTAAAAGAAAAATGAAAGAGTAATTTTGAAGTGACTCATATAGCAGTGAAGAAGAAACTTGTTGAGAGGCTAACAAAAATTCGAATAGTAGCGATGAGGAACAGTCGAGATTTTTCAGAATGATAATTCTAAACATCTTCAGATTCTGATTCGAAAACTGATTTTAAATGCAGTGATAATAAATGTGGTGCAGGTACTACTGATCATATTTTACAAAACCTGGTTATTTAGGAAGAAAGAAAAGTTGATACAGAAGAAAGCACAATTCAGTTTAGTGAACGGAATGAATTTAGCTGTTGACAACGCTCATTTTCGTTTCTTTCTTTCAACAGTCAACAATAATTCTTTCAAATACCTACTTTACCTCGTAAGTACTCTAAGAATTGTCAGCCGAATAGGATGACGCTTCTTGATCTGAATTTTTCCAGTCACCCGACAACGGGTGACACGGCAGTCAAAATGTTTAAACATCGTTCCCCTCCCTATTGTTGGAAGTTTTGTTTTTTACCACACGTACTGACGCAGTATAAAACGGTCACATGATCTTTTGATATATTACATTCTTTTCAACTTTCAGTTTTAGATAAATATGTATGATAAAGTAATGCATGAGAGTTTAGACCTGTTTCATCGCATTACAAATGTTTTCGGGACAGTACTTCATAGACAGTTTAGACCATTCGTTTGACATGACATTCTTTCAAATACCTACTTTACCTCGTAAGTACTCTAAGAATTGTCAGCCGAATAGGATGACGCTTCTTGATCTGAATTTCTGCAGCAGGTAAATCAGCATTTTTACTTACCATGAATGCGTTTTTAAACAATGTTTTCTCTTTATTCCATTGGCTAAACCAGCCATCTTTTGTTACTAAAAAAATCTTCCCCTATTTTTATGGTTAAAGCTAGATATCTGTCGCATCTTTTCTCCAACATTTGTAAAGCAAACCTTCAAAGCTTGCTTAACATTGTGATTTTCCCACTGTGCATCCGTTTCAGATTTAACTTCCATTTACTTCAGTTTAAAAAAATTATTCTATGGTGTTTTGATCACATTAAAGGAGCATATAGGTCACACTGAGCGATGTATTTTCCATGATTTCGTATACAAATGGGGGGGGGATTTTGGTAGTTCGATTAATAATATCCGAGTTACATTAAAAACGATCATATTAAGTGGCGCCTTTACTTCATACTTTTAATCCTAATGTTCTTTCACCTGTACTTCTAAAAACTCAATATTTTTATAATTTGTATTTTAAAAACAATATATTTATGATTAGAATCAGAAAACATCTCTGCTAGGATTCAAGTTTATTTGCCGTAATGGGCTGACCTTACTTTATTGTCTTATTTAGCATACTGAAATTATAATATGCAGAACTTGTAGTCTTAGGAAGTTTATGCTATGTGTTACATAACCAGATTCTTTTTATTTTTATATAGTGCTTATTATTTTAGTGGTACTTTCTTCCTTCATCATATGTTAATATGCAAAATTTGCTTAACTGTTAGAAGCTATAGCTCATTATTGTTGAATATGGAACTATGCTTTTTATGTTTGTTTAAAATTAATTTTGAAAGTTGTGTATTTTAAGCAAGTCTTAACTACTAACATTTTGTTTGTGCTAATTTAATAAAATTTCTTATCTCTAAATGCTACTGTCTACAAAAGACATTGCAGCATTTTTAAGCATTAATGAAATATTTTTAATCTAATATATAAAGCATTTAAAATGAAATTTTTACATTTGTATTTCTTCATTTTTAGATGATAAATTCAAAAACCTTCCAAAAATATGATTATGGAACTGACGGCAATTTATTGCATTATCATCAAGTAAGTTTTTGAATATGTAATCTTAGCACTTTTTACTTAAGTTTTTTTAAATTAATACTTATATTACCGACATTTTTAGTGCTAAAATGGAAGGTCTTCTAACTTTGAATTCTCAATTTTTGTCAAAAATATATTCATGTGTGTGGAAAGGGGGGATTGCGTAATAGTAAAAAATGCTAATAAACAGTAAACGAGTATAGAGGATATTTTAAAGATATGAAAACAAAGAGAGAAGAGTTCATCACTGTCTGACCAAGATTCCCTGCCAATATAATTCTAGCTGTAAAGCAGAATGTAACAGAGAAAAAAATTCCCTCCAAATACGAGGATTAGTTTTGAATAGAGTAACCAATAGTAATTTTCTTCCCCCCGTATTTCGTTACGTCTGTGGGTTTAACTTAACAGACTTAGAACCCCACGAAGACTAACAAGCGAATAATCGCTTAAGTTTGAGAATAAACACATAAGACTTAAGAAGGGTGAACTACCCTTTATTTCTCAGAGTAAGTACAATCAACTCCTACTTGGATTATACACAAAGCCTCCACTTGGGCTTGAACTTAAATAATTATGAAACTAAACTAACTAAGTTTAACTAAAGCTATCTGAAAGCTAAAGCTATCATAATTCTAAGTAGTTGGCCCCTAAATATTAATTAAATTGGCGAAGCTGAGCAAGGGCCTAAAGAATGTCCGAGCGTTGTAGCTAAGAGAAAATGTAGCCAAATGGCAAACGCGCGCTAGTCAGCAAAATCAGGCTCTCTCTCTAGAAGTCTGTGAAACATCGACTTAAGTAGTACTCTTACTCATTTGCATTCACTGCGTTTCTGAAATTACATTCTGGCAGGAAACTGTAAGCTGAAATTAGAATACATAGGAAAGAATCATAACTGTTAAAATAACTGTTAATAAACTTAGGATAAACCTCACATCTGTCCGTGACAGAATTTAACTACTCGAAAAATAAGGTCTCAAAACACCTTGTTTAAGAGTGTAAATTCTACAAAACTCCTTTTCATCAAAGTTTTAAACTTGTAGCAAGTGTGCTTTCTTGTATTCATTATTAGCACTATCTAAAGCTATACTAAGAATTTTACATTCACAAATTTTTTACAAATTGACTGGAGCAAACATCTTCTTCTCTGTTGAACAGGTTCTCATTCTTGATCCTTCCTCTCCTCTGGAAGGAAACTATGTTAGTCAAATTTTTCACAAGCCGTTTTATTTTGCTACCATTATCCTATTATTGAAATTATTTTTGGCCCTCAAACACTTTTATTTACACCAAGCTTTAAAACTTCTTCCCCCCCTACACTCTCCAGAATTTGTTCTGAGTGAAACGAGCTTTTTATTATTGTATTTCCGCGAAGATACACTACCAACTATCCAACAGCTACGATTTGTTAACAACTAGACATTCCAGACCTCAGAAGACTCCTTAAACACAAAGCTAGTTCTAATGTACTAACATAGAAGCTTAATTTGAATTCTTAAGTGAAGCCTGGAGAGCCTAACTTTAAACACATTCAATCTATACTTTCATTCAATTCATCTCTTATACAAAGTATTTGCAGCCATCTTGAAAAAAAATTTACATTTGTGTTATTTAAAACTATTGTAAAAGTATTTTAAACTATTGTAAAAGTTAATAGTTTAAAAGCTGACATTAGCATTTCTACATTCAATGGAACATTTTAACATACAATATTTTAAAATTCATTTTACATCATTCGTTATTGTTGCTATACAAAATTTACAAAGTTTTGCTACGATCTTTCTTTAAGTTAACACATTTGAAGTCTTTCGACTAAACATATTCACAAATTAGTTTCTCGTAACTTGAGAATTCTCAAAAGAAAGGTATTTACAAAATAAATTCTCACCAACTTATGAATTCAAAAATCTTTTCTGTTTAACAGACAGTTACAACTACATTCTCACAAACTTGCGAATTCAGTTTCTTGCTTTAAGCAACTTTAAACTCATGACATAAATCGAACTTTCAGTACAAAATAGAAAACGAGGAAAATTTTCACTTATCTTTTTTGGTTTCTATACTCCTCCATTCTTTTGTCGCAAAATTCTTGCGAAGTGGGAGATCTTAAACCTTGAATTCTCAATCTTCTCGGGCGGCTGGTATTCACTTCCGGCCCTTTCTTTCGCTTCGTTCTTCTGGCGTTGAATCGGCCTGCCTTTCTCGTTGGTTGAGAGTTCTGGAACTCTGGCTTGCTCTTTGCCTTGTAGTATCCGGATCTTCCCTCGGAATCATTCGATCTTTTCTTGGTTTTTCTGGTTTCCTGCAAAGGAATGGATCTTGCCTCGTCAGGTCGTTGTCTTAGTTCTCACTTTAGGCTTTGTAACTAAAAACAAAGCCGTTAAGCTTTGCATGAAATCCTAGCTAAGGGATGGAAATTACCGCAAAACTGAAACATTTTCTCTGATTTATGCCAATGTTTAGAAACCGTTTTTGATTTTATAAAAGTTGTATTTCACGTATCAGGCGTTTCCAAAATTTCTGTATTTTTTACATAATTCAGTAATTTGAGGGTTGCCCCCATGGGTGTGTGTCTGCAGTATTAGTTACATGCTACTAAAATTAAATGCTAATTACTCAGAGTGTTGTAATTTGTTGTTAATTATATTTATACTTTGCTAAAACCAAAATTAATATAAGGGCTGAACCATGATGTTCAAAAATAGGAATTTAGATTAGCTTCTGATTTTATACGAAAGTAACTGACATCTTTAAAAAACCAGCATATGTGGGTTGAATTATTTGGCATATGCAAAATTATACCTTTTCATGTCATTACTGAGATATAGTTTCAATACTGATATGGTGCTGCAATGATAATAATTTAGTAAGCATATTTAGCAAAAAGAAAGCTGTAATTTTTCAATATGTTGAAAAGTAATTTGTCATTTTATATAAATATGTATTTTATAATCATAATTTTTCTTTGACTCTTAGAAAACTCCTCCACAGTATTTTACTGAAAATATAACTGCGCCTGTCTCTCTTATCTGGTCCAGAAATGATAAGTTGGCTGATACTGAAGATGTTAATATCCTTCAGGGAAAGCTTAAGTCACTTGTATCAAGTTCTTGTGTAAAATTTGATAGTTTTAATCACTTAGACTTTGTTTGGGCTATTAATGCAAAAATCCTTGTATATAATGAGGTTTTAACATTATTAAAAAAATACTCTACTCGTAATTAGCAATAATGTTAGTTACACAGTAATTTACATGTGAAGTTTTAATAATGTTATGTAATTAAAATTATTTAAATAATATTTTTCTGTGATTATATCAGTCAGGGTACTGTCAGTAATATTTTTATTGTACATTATGCTGTTATTATTATGCAGACGTTTTAAAAGTGCATCAAGATTTTTAACATTTTACTACTTTATGCTTTTACATTGCCAAAAGAAATTTATTTTTAATATGATGCAAGCCTTTCTAAGAGAGTTATTTTCTCACCATTAACTATTCATGTAAATCTGATGAGGGATTTAAATATTTAAACTTTCAAATAACTTGTATTTACATTTTAGTAAGAAATTTAGCTGTGATAGTCTACTTTTCAGATAGTCATTTAATTGCTCACTGCTTATACAGTTATTATATTTATCAGATATGCTTTTATAAGTTCAAACGTTAAATATAACTTCCCTATTTCTATATGATTATTTTGCATAAAAGAGGAGGGAAGAAAAGTGCCAAAGATTAATCAGATTCATAAAGTTATTGCATGTTTTGCGATCTTTTATTTTAAATCAGCTCTACTTTTTAAACATACAAAGAATTATTTAATACAAAATAGCTTTTAAATGTGATTTTATATATGTATGTATATGTATTAATATAATCTGAATTTTCTATAATATATATTCTTATAATCAAATATTTGCATATATAGTTTTACTGGATAAAAAATATTGCGATAATTCTAGACTTAATTTTTAACCTTCAGCTGGTATGATATGCATCTCAGGAATAAAAACAGCATTCATTAATATTGTATTCATTAACATGGTAATGGTAGCATTTTACTTCTAGAATAAAAATCCTGATCCAGAATCACTATTTATGGTCATAAATACTTTAGAGCTTTTACTAAAACCATTTAAAATAAAGTTTATCTGTTTTAAAGAAAAATTCAATACTTAGCAAGTTTTTATTCTGCAAGGGAGAATCATAAAAATAAAATCAGAACTCATGCTTTAATAAACTGTAAAGTCATGAACCTTTTCATTTTTAAAGTTGTTTGGAGAGAATGCTGTGTAAATTTATTGATTAAAAATATTTACAAATTCAATGAAGTGAAAAGAATTAGTCTTTTATAATAGTTGAAAACGAACTAATATATCTGAATATTTCAAGTGATGTGAATTTTTAATGTAATATCTAATGTATTAAGAGCTACTTGAAGTGTTTTCTGTTGCTTTTTTTAAATAGTTCATCTTTTATAATAAAGTAAAACTTCTTGTAATAAGGATGATAATATTATGAACTGGACTAAATAGAATAATATTCTGAATATATTAGATGATGAAATAGTGTTTTATTAGATTTCATCATAAGTCATATATGGTTACGTTAAGTGGTATCTGTGCCTGATTGAAGATATATATATTTTTTATTTTGTATTAAACATCAATATTTATAAGGTCAAAAGTTCCAACTTGCACATCATTTTGATAATTAAGTTTGTATGAATCTTATATATTTATAAATTGTCCTGAATGTTACTACTCAATCAATAAACTATAAAAAAAACTGTTACTTTATTTCCTGTGTCATGTTTATTTATAAAATATGAAGAAAAAAGAGCCAAAAGAAATGCAGATTTTCTTTTTTGCCGAATTTTCTTAACTGGTGGCTTCAAATGATATACTTTCAAATGAAATATCATTTTTAAATAATAAGACTTGATTTTACATTTTCTTTTTCATGGGGCATGGAAAGGTAGGATTTGGGTGAATGTATACAATGCTGTGTTAGATGTAGTCTTATAGCATTTTGTGATGCTTGATATCGAGGATCTCTGAATTGCAGACAGTAATTTTTCTTTTCTTTGTGAATACAAGTGCTACTTATACAATGGCTCCATACTTTACCATTTTTCAATTATAGCATGAAATATCAATTTCCCATTTTATCATGCCATTTTTTAGGTCAATGGCTTTCAGCTTATTATAGCCCATGAACATCTTCACCATTACTAGGAGATCATGACCCCTCCTTTCCAAAACTCAAAAAATACATGCATATATTTGTTTGGATTTAGATTATTTTTTAATGTGTTTTATAAGTTAAACTACAAAAATTTTTAAAAAAATGTTTATAAATACCAAAGCGTGAATAAAAGTAGTTATTTATATTCATAAACTAAAACTAGATATTTAACACTTAAATAAAACGTCGGCTGTATTCCCCTCTGGTTGAGAATCCCTGTTATAGATATTATTAGCTAAGGCGGAAGATTTGTTCTGGCTATACCGAATCCAATTTAATTTGTTTTGTATTATTAGGACTAAAAAATTTTAGATTATTTTAAAATTTTCATATCGTCATCTTTTGCAAAGCTGTGGTGTTGAACAACATGGGATAATAAATCATCTTTCCAGATTTCTCATTTGAGATTTGTAATTTTTATTTTTCTAGATCATTATTAAGGTTTCATTAACGTTCTTATGCATGATGTTTCTTGTTCTGCTGTTGACTATTAAGGCGGCATTTCAACAAATGCAATACCATATTTCTCGCCTATTTTCGCCCTAGCTTTTTTAGCACCAGCTTCTAAAAATTTTAAAAATGTTCTCATAATTTCCCCCTTCCTAAATACATTTACAGAACGAGCTCCCTTAAATTTTAAAATGGATTCGTCAGATGATTCTTTTCGTCTTACTAACAAACACAAACCCTCGCAAACTACCCGCGAAGGTCGAGCAGAACCTTTCCTTTCTAACTGTTGAACTTTATTCCAGCCTAGTACAAGAACCGAACAATCACAGCGAAGCAAACTCGAAATGAAATTCAATTTATCATTTCTCTGAATCAAGTACGCATTCATCTTCTCTAATTATTTGCGGATGATTTGAGACTTACAGCCAATAATAAGAACAGAATACATTCAAATCGTAGGCAAATAAAAATACAGATTATCTCATTAGATATTGTAATGCTAATATTATTATGTATTCTTAGTGGGACTATTATCCATGACTACTTTTCATTTGTTATATTCTTATTGTAATCGCGTCCTTCGGAAATTAAATTATTCTCCTAATTTTCCCCTCTCGATTTTTGAACGATAAACTTAGTAAAAAAACGGAGGTATATAGTAGTATCTGCATCGCAGCCATTTACTATTTTCTACTACTCAATTAAAAATTAAGTTCTATGGATTTGCACAGCCCTGTGCGAAGCCTTTTGCTTGAGTTTTTTGTATTATTCTAGTGTTATGAATAGCTTTGCTTCTCGTCCTTTGAAATAAACTAGGGCTATGTTCTTGGAGCAATTAATATATCTGAGGTTTAGCAAAATGGGGCCCATCAGATTGAACCAAAAATTTTCTTTAAATTTTTTTAGATGTTAAGATTTCTCATTTTTTTTTGGAGGGGGAGAATCTCTCTAATTGTCATGTCATCTACATTAAGGACAGATTTATTCGAGCCGAAACCAAACTGATCCGGACGATATTTTGCTTAAAATGATGACTGAGCCTATCCACAAGGTTTCTTCCAACGTTTTGCTCATCGCCAGAAGCAGCTTTTTTTAATCCATATCACTTCCATTTCTAGATCCTGAGTATTTAGCAAACAATCTGCCCTGCTCTAAGAAAGTGACAGTCTGGAGATTAAGCCGCTTATTGAATGAATCCATTAACATGTAAAGTTTTACCTTCCTGCTGTTGTGTACAACTTTGAGAGATAGTGATTGCACTGACGAACGGTTAAAACTGCTCTTTATTAAACTCTTTAACTTATTTACAACGCGTCAACTTGACGCTAACATACTACGCCTCAACTAGGGCGGTAACTGAAACAGTAGAATCAAACTTAAAATAAGAGATATTCACAAATAGTAGAACTACACTACAGGGCTCATATAATCCTGTAGCCTACAGCGCACAGAGGAGTCTAGTGGCCGCAAGATACTAGCGCTTAAGCCACGTCAAAACCAGCAATACTGCTAAACAGAAGTTTGCGTATAAGCACGCAGGGCAACATCCCGGACTCTCTCTTTCTCTACTGGAACGTCGATATTTAACTTATTCTTCCACTAGTAGAATTTGCATTTCTTGCGCGCGCTACTAAATTTAAATATTCTGGCACTGACAATTAGGGGAATGAAGGCGTATAGGAAAGTAAATTAAAATTAACTGGTTATTTAAAATAAATATAAATCCCTGCAAACAAGCCAGGTCTTTTACTATGGATTAATTTTAAAACCTCTTTCTATTCTGCCGGACCTCGATGTTTCTTTCTTAGGGTATTTTTCAAAATCTTGGAAACTTAAAATACAGGAAAATACGTGCTAATTGTTGCGTTCACAGCAATGGAGTTTGCTTTTAATTCTCTTTGTTTTTGATTGTCCTTGTTTTCTGCATCTGTTTGGAAGACGGTATCTAGGAGGAGTTTTATCGATGTTAACGTCGCTTCTTCATTAAATTAACACCGAAAGGCCCTAGCATTTAATAAAATAATTTAAGTAAATTTGAAGACTATTCCCTTTGCAGATGTTCAAACGTTTGTCTTTGTTTGGGCAATCCTCAACAAGGAGTTCTAGCCGCAATTTTTTGTTTGGCATGTGGGAGAAAAAGACTTAAAATGTTGGTTCAGAGAAAACAAGGAACGTTTTTCTAAATGTTTTATGGTCATTACTGGATTCTCTTATAACGGAAAACTTAAAATAGTCAAATAAATAATTCAAATAGGAAAATAGAAAAAAATGTCAAAATTAATTCGGATTACTATCAGAAATAGTATGTTTTAACACCCATTTTTAAAGAAGAAATTCCATCTCTTTATCCAAAAAATCTTCACTATGTTAAGTTCATCAGGATAAGGCTCCAAGCCATACCTCTAAATCTACTGCTCTATTTTTTTGATAAAATGAGAAATGAAACCGGAATTGAAGCTATTCCTTTTAAATGCAACCTCCCCAAGTCCCTTGATGTGTCTCCTATGGTTTACTGTGCATTTGGACTTTTAAAACAAGCTTTTCATAAGCGGCATCCCAAAACATTGGGGGGACTCTGGAAGATTGTGAAGGAGGAGTGGAATAAAATCAACCTTGATGTTTTAAGAAAAGGAAATCAAGATGTAATATGATAAGTTTAACAAAAGGGCTATCAGTCTAAACATAGTGGTAGAATATAAAATTCTAAGGCTTATTTATATATAATTCTTTGCAAAAATGTGTGAACACCCTCTGTATACTTAATTAAATTTCAAGCACTTTATTATTGTACAACTAAAATTATGAATAATTGTTAATCAGTATTTATGAAAACCAATTAATTCTAAATGTAAATAGGTAGTAATAACATTTTATTTCTATGTGTAAGACATTAAGTTTTTGATTTTGCGAAACTGTTTAACTCTCTAAGGAAACACAAAATGTACTATTAATTCCCATGTTTGTTGTTTCTTATGTGCATTTCTGTAAGTGCAGGAATCTTAATGTCCTGATGCAGCTGTATTAATATGCAAATATGTACTGTTATTTCATTTTTCGCAAATTCCGTTTTTTTATGTGGTTTCCTAGGAAAATAAGCATAAATAATTTGCAAGTAAACATTCATAGAGTTTGTTTTATATCAGTTTTACTGATATAAATATATTATTTGCATTATGAATGCTGATTAACGTACTTGCAGCCAACATACAGATAGCATGCAAATTTATTCTGAAAAGTTAAGAGATGAGTTCTATAAGTAGGTCAAGTACAGTGTTTTTCTGTTTTTAAGGCATTAAATTTTTAATTCTGCAAGGCTCATTGATATATTTTATAAAACGCAAAATTCAGTACTTTGGTTTTCATGTTTGTTATTACTTATGTCTGTTTCTCTTAAGTGTAGAAATCTTAATGTCCTGCTGCATCTAATGTGTTAATATTTAATGTAACTGTTATTGCAAATGCAGATTTATTTAGGCGCATTTCTAGAAAACCTTGGCATAAGTAATTTGTAAATTATGCAAAGAGCTAATTTTATATCATTTATATTAGTATAAATATTGTTATTAAAATTCTTGCAGATAGCATTTAAATTGCCGCCCAACCGGTATACTTGGTTAGCGTCGCTGACTGCCGTGCCGAAGGGCTCGGGTTCGAATCTCGGAGAAGGCATGGATGTTTGTAAATGTATAGTATCGGTGCGGCATGACGGCACTCTAAATATGCGGCGAGCCGAAAGTCCTCTCACGTGGTTTGGTGGAAGACCCTCGGACCCTTCCCCCCGGGGTGCTCTCCATCAAATTGGGGGCGGAACTGAGCCAAATCGCACTGTCACGTGTTAGGTGCTCTAGGCCATTGCCAACGACAGGCGTAAATTTGCGCTCTTTAACACGAGAATTCTCGTGGGCTTGGGCTGACTTTGTCAGACAAGTGAGCATGAGTAACAACATAAGAGCATTTAAATTTGCCCATCAGCGGCCAAGCGGTAAAGTCATTGAACACTGATAGTTCGGTCCGAGGCTCGAATCCCGCGAACGGGCCGGCCGCATGGACGCTTTCCTGGCCTTTCCCATGCGGAATGTGCATACGAGCCAGTTTCCCTTAGAATGTCCTCCACGAATGCCCTCCTCTTAGGCAGATAGCCTTAATGTGCCTTGCCATACATAAATAAACCAAACCGAGCATTTAAATTTATGCGGAAAGGAATTCGCTTGCTATAATGGTGCAGTAATTTCCGTTCGTTTAATAGTATATAATTTGAATTTCGTTTCAGCTTTTGATATGTAATTTACTTTAAATGCTTAAATAATTAAAAAAGTATTCTTGTGGTTTTTCAAAGCTCTGAAATGTTCCGAGTTTTCAGAAATTGGATAATGATATCAGTTAGTCAAAGCTATTATTGGGATTAAAAATCCAGTAATGCTTAACAAATAATTGCATTAAAATACTAGAATCAAAAGAAAACACTTTTGTGTCATTTCTCTGCTAAATAGTGTTTATTTCTTCCTTTGTGAATTTGTAATATTGTATAATCTTAGAAATGCTAATAAAATTTTTTGAAGCAAAATTCTAGCATTCTTGATGAACATGAAACTAAGACTTGAAGATTTTTTATTGATGAAGCTAATGGTAATGTTTGTAAATATAGTTTAGTCGCTTTAAAAATATTTTTCTTATTTTTAATATTTATTAAGTATCATTTTTAATATTTGTTAAACATATGCTATTGCATATCTCTTTTTTAGCTTTATTTGTTACTAAAATACTAGAAAATAAAATTCTTCTAGTAAAATACTAGAAAATAATTATTATATATAACTTAAAGCTTTGTATTATTGAACAGGTTTCACGGAAATTTTTTAAAAAATAAAATCTACAAAATTAATGTATTGTTGCGTGCATACGGGTTCGTAATAGGTAATAGGTTCGTAATAGGTTCTCCACAAGTCTGATAAAAGGTTAATAAAATTTATTCTTATCAAAAGAAATATAACAGAACGCTGGAATTTTCCTCAGAGATATTCGTAAAAATGTTCACAATATCACGCAATATAATCAGTAGTTATACTCCAAACTACTAATAACGTTAAAATACAACACATTGCAAAGAGAAAGCTAATTCAGATATCTCAGTTCACTTGAAACCAAACTCGCAACAAAACTAACTAAGCAACTGAGCTAAGATTGTTCTCTCTCTGGATTTTTATAGCCTTCAATCGGTCGCGAGAAATTTCTAGTAATTTCTGTTTCTAGAGATTTCTGAAAAGCAAAAAGAGTGGAGTTACGGTTACAGCTAACATAGTTTTCAATTGCATTTATTCAATTTAAATATAAATTACCGAGATAAACTTTTATTCAATGTTAAATGCAGATGCTACTGTATTTTTACTTTTCCCGGCATAGCTTCTCTTAAAATTTATCTCGCGCTGCATTGCACGTGGAAGTAAAACAATTTTAATTATAATTCTACTAAAATTAGTTATCTAAATACAAATTCGTAACACTGCCCCCTTCCCAAAGACTGCACGTCCCAGGCAGTACAATCCCTGGACAAGAATTAGGGGTTTAATGTCGCCATCATCCAGCTGGTCTTTCCTGACTTTATCATCATTCCACGCATCTCGCTCAACCAATGCTGATGTTGTAATTTGTCGTACGACCGAATTAAGCAGCTCGTATTTCGCTTCGACCTGGAATAATAACGGCAGCTTCCTGGGTAAGGTCTTCTAGACAGGGCGTACGTGTTTCCATGTGATGTACCCTTCTGATGATGGATAGTTATGTTCTCAGAGGCTGAATGCAGTTCGTTATATTTTAAGCCCAAGCAAAATTATAGTTCCTTGGAAAGTCCAGTCTAGTGCGCAAGTATCTGTAATATCTGTCACATATGCCGTGTGATGGTAGGCGGTACTTCCAAACGTGATGTTTACGTTTAACTTCCCATTAATTTCGATTTTATCACCAGACACAGTTTGAAGGGTAACACAGGATGGCGTCCAAACGAGTTTACCTTTCAATTGTTGAGCGAAATCTTTTCAAATGATGCTAACATTGGCTTCTGTACCAATGGTCATATTGCAAGGAACTCCATTGATATGTCTCATGATGAAAAGTCCATTACTGCCCCCAATCATTGCAGAAATCTGAAGCTCTTTAGAATGGAGTTTCTCATTATCTGGCAACCTCCGCCCCGCGGGATAGCCACTAATTAGTTTCCCTCCTTCTTCCTAGTAGAGTTTTTAACATCCGTGCTCTGGGGTGTTTTGCAGTTTCTTCGTATGTGGCTTTCAGTACCACAGTTCGAGCGCTTTAGGGTCGGTTTCTTGTCACACCTATTCCGTCTCAAGGCATTGACTTGTCTGTTTAAATCTTCTAGACGAGCAGTCACTTGATCCACGGGCTCTTGAACTTAAACAGCTCTGATTGGCTGGCGGTCAGTATGAGTTGCCTGCTAGCTGAATCGAATTTCATGGCGTAGACTGCAACGCTTTTCAAGTCTTTGACATCCGTCATTCGCAGAGCTTTCTGTATTTCGGAATCCCGGATACCGTCGATGAAATACTGAAGGTGCAGGATTTCTCTTGTTTCTGTCGGGCATTCCGAAAAAGCGAGATGAGATAGCCTTTCTACATCCATGGCAAGTTCCTAGAGTATCTCCGTGGGCTTCTGTTGACGGCATTTTAATTGAAGCCTGTTGCAGTCTTTTTAAATATTTCTCCCCAAAGCGCAGCTTCAACGCGTCGGACAGAGCTTCGAAATCTAGCCTTTTGTTTTCGGGAAGAGTTTGCAGAATGTCCGCAGCGTCTGCTCTCAGAGAAGCGGGCGAGATGACAAGATTTAGCTTCAGAATCCCATCCCTTCGCATCAGCCACTATAGAAAATTGTGTCTTGCCGGGAGGTCTTTCCATCATACGTGAATAGCATCAGAGAGGGATAAGCAGACATGGGTAAAAATTTAAAACCATCAGTATTGCTCTCCGCCGTGGCTACAAAATTCTTCAAGGTATCAACTTCTTTGGCGACTATAGAAACCCTGTCATCAATTTGTTGTGAGACGGCAGAAACTCTTCTTTCGATTCGTTGTTTCACAACAATAACTCTATTTTCTGTTTGATCTTTGACAGAAGAAACTCTTTCTTCAAATAGTCCAAATTTATTTTCAACCACGTCTATTCTGCCTTCCATAGCCTCAAATTTGCTTCCTATTATGCAGGTAATTTCTCTTTTCATTTTTTCTTGTCCTGCTTCAATTGTGTTTTGACCAGCTTCCATCTTTTCTTGAGTGGCTTTCATCTCTTTAACAGCTTTCATCTCTTTTTTAACAGAATCTTGGCCAGCTTTCATCTATTCCTCAACGGATTCTTGGCCCGCTGTCATTTCTTCACAGAAAAGGCTGCCACTAACTGTCTTAATTGTTCTTCCATCGCTCTGGTCACTGGCATTCAACCCCACGCCTGACACCAAAAAAAGTGTTTGGAGTGTACAGTTTCGTAACAGATTGAATTCACAAGTCCAATGAAAGGTTAATAAAATTTATTTTTATCAAAAGGAATAAAACAGAACGCTGGAATTTTTCTCAGAGATAGTCGTATAGTTGTTCACAGTATCACGCAATATAATTAGTGTTATGTTTTAGCTATAGTCATATTTCATTCATATTTCATAGAGATTTCATTTTTGGATATGCAGAGTTTATTTTAATTAACATTTTACTTTTTACGTTGAATCTTCGCTGACTTCTGTTGTTCTTGTCATTTCGTCTACTCCAGCAGAAAATGTAAATGAGTGAGTTTAAATAACGAGCTAAAGTCTACATTTAGAAAGAGGGAGAGACTTGGCAACCTCGAACGTGGTGATCCCGTTTCGTTCAGTTGATGTGTAATGGGAAGTCGAATAAGGATCCCCAATCACAAGACCCCTTATGCAAGTAGGCCGCTGTTCGAAAAGACGGAAACCTTGATAAAGGAGCACGCATATGGAAGCGCAAACAAATTGAAGATGAGCTTCCAGCGTAAAAACAAGCAACTTTCTTAAGGGTACGTGCACCTTGTGCCGAGGTATTCTTATGAAATCCGATTTGGATTTTAATTATTGATTAATTAATTATGCAGAGGGTGAAATAAATCTTCGGCACATTTATGAAAAACGGAGACTTTGCTTTAGGGTGTCCGAACGTTTATGAAAAACTCTGAATTGTTGAATCTGCCTGCACCTCTTTATGGAACAAAAAAAAAAAAAAAATTGGCTTATGGGTGCCCGCACATTTATAAAAAATGTCGGATTGGCATAAGAGTGCAGATGTTTTCATCAATGAGAACAATTTTTCAGGTTATGCTTCTCGGAAAGGGGCTTAGATATTTCAATAATTAAACCTTATTTTTGCTGATAATTACGACATAAAATACGCATATGCATAATACGCACTATACACATAAAGGATGAAAAAAGATTTAAAAATTATTTTTATTATTTATGTTTATTTTATTTTTACGTAATCTACGTTTTTGGGATCTAGAATCGTTAGAGTTATTAATAAAATGTCTTACATTAAATCTTAAATATTCTGTCTGGTATTCAGTTCTTCATATATTCTGTCTAACAGTTTAAATAGCCTATCTGATTTTTTTTTTCGGCTTTCAATGTACATTCATATGTAAAAAAAAAAACTTTTTGCTCTTAGTTATGGAATGTATCATCTCTTATCCCATTTAATTTATTTCCTTTCTAGTGTTTGCGAAATTCTTTTGCATTGCGACCTGCAACTGTGGTTGTTATTTTGTTTTTTAAACAGCACTTAATCATATCATGGTTTGCTATTTCATTTAGTTTCTTTCTTCTAACAACTCAGTGTTATTTTCCATAATTTCTGCATTCTGCTTATAGCTGTTATATACTAAAAATATGTTCTTTTATGTTATTGCATACTTTAACCTCTTTAAAGAAAACATCACTCAGATAAAATGTGTTTTAATATTACCATCTGCGTATAGAATTATACGAAGTGCATGTATTATGATAATCTTCACCTGCTTTTTAAATTGGAGTTTACTTATCACTGTAAAAATATATTGTATTTTAAAAATTCAATCAAAACAAATTACTTTAAAATAATTAGAGACGTTAATGTTTAATTGAATTTCCTTTTCGTTACTTACTATTTATTTCATAGTTTTGAAAACACATTTATACTTGATAAAAAATTAACCTTGCTGAAAATTTTTTGGCTGTTTAAAAACTATTACTTTTCAATAACCTAAAAATTAAAATTGACTAATCTTGTATTGTCAGATCAATATGAATGATGACTTTAAAATATTTTAATAAATAGCTTGTTAATCTTCAATTTGTGCTAGATGCAACAAATGGAATGAAGAAAAAATATTTCAATGAAAAAAATTTGTGTGTCAAACTCAATAGCTGTATTATTTCTATTTCAGTAAGAAATGCAATTTCAGTGATATAACAGATAAAAATTATATTTATCTGTAAGAGAAACCAAAACATTTTGAAAACCAGTTAACAAAACATTTTGAAAGTTCCAAAATATAAGTTAGAGGGTTTACTATAAAATTTTATATATGAGAAGAAATAATGTGCTTTTGTTCCCAGAAATGAAAGGAAAAAATATTAATGATGAAGTTTTTGGCAAAATATTCCTTCATCAAAATAAGCAAAACTTTGGTATGACAATCGTCAAAATATCCTATATGTTTACTCTGATAGATGTTCTGCATGTATATTAAATTTATTCTATATTTTCTCTATTATGAAGTTTTGAAAATTCATTAATATAGAATGTCACTACAGTTCTGAGCTGAATTTGGTAATTATTTGAAAAAATAATTTTGGGTATAGATAGGGTTACCATGTCTAAATTATCAAATACAAAACATTCTTTCACATAATGCCTGTCTTTTCATAAAAAAGTGAGATTCTTTTTATTTCAGAATTTTTAAAAGAGCTTATGTTATAACTGTGTTAACAGTGAAGATGTGTTGATTACTAATCTGGAACTGAAGTAATACTTGTCCACAGTCCTCACTTCTGACAGAAAACTAGTACTTTTTTGCAACAAATCTTGGTAAAACTCTTTATGGGTCATATGTTTCAAATTATAGTTTACCATAATCATCCCTTTAACTCAAAATATAGTTGTGAGATTTATTTCTTTTGTGCACTGAGTAGTTAGAGAAAA
>KK115232.1:228372-241562 GCA_000611955.2 Stegodyphus mimosarum | reverse complement strand
CTGCATTACTGCTTGGTACTGGGGAGAAAATTGACAAATTTTAAGAAGTTTTCTGAATATTTTGATGCTCTTGTTGGTTTGAAATATTTACACCACTGCTCATTAAGAATTAAATTTTGATCAACATTAAAACTTGTGACGTATATTTTATCACTGGAAAACTAATCAAACGTTTTGTGTCATCTGTAAACACATCTTTGCTATGAAGATACTCCAGACAAGGAATAACTTCCCCAAACTCTGTCTTTGATTACTCCATTGGAAACACACAAAGAGCTCCTTCATTTTTGCCGGTAATTAAAATGCACTGCATAAAAATCTAGCATTTTTTTTCGATAATATATTAAATTCTGTTTTGGAACTACTTTCTATTTAATTTTAGGGTCATAAATTTATTCTCTAACCCTGCTTTGAAAGAGTTCGATACTAAAACTAAGGAAGGGTTTACTACTACAACAGAATTTTTTTCTGGCTATAGCGCAAATATTGTCATCAAAAATATACATATTAGACTAAAGAAACCTGTAGAGTCATTAAGTTATTTTGACGTGAAAAATTTGCAGTGCCCTCGTCGGGACTCGAACCTGGACCTCTCGAATATGCGCCGAGTGTGTTGCTCTTACACCACTAAGGCATGTTGGAAGGGGGAGAAAATACCTTATATACGGTCCTTTTTGAAGGGCGACGAGCGACTGGGGGTTAGTGGACCCAGTCGCCAAATCCTTGTGGTGACAAATTATTCTTCACTACCTCTTAGTTCGGAGCCACTCTAGAGTCATTAGTTTTCTTTCTTTCTTTCTTTCTTTTTTTTTTTAAAGCGGGAGAGATGAAAATTGTGCAGTGCCTTCGCTGGGATTCGAACCTGGATCTCTCGAATACGCGCGAGTAGGCTTCCAATTACACCACGAAGGCATGCGGAAAGGAGGGAGAAATACCTTATATATTAAGATATCTAAAATACATTTCTACAGAGTGTAGTTAAATGTTACTAAATTATTAGTAATTGCGTCTGTACTTAAATGCACTGAGACAGTATTGAAATAATTTGTTATTTTAAAATGATGAAATGATTAGAATGATGAATAGCTGAAGAATATACAGCTGATGAAACCAAAGCCATTTCTTCTTATATGAAACATAGGTCCACTGTGTAGGAAATTAATTAATTGCTAAAGTGAGGCTTGTTTCTTACGTACCTTGAATAAATAAGGATGCAAAAGTTTTAAATGATTATTCATAATTTGAGCCCAATCCGAATTCTAACTTACTGTACACTATTTTAAAGTTCTATTGTAGAGACATTAGGTTTTGGACAGGGAAATCGAAGAAGTGAGCAATGCCCTCCCCGCGACTTGAACCTCGAACCCCTCGAATGCGTACCCAGCGTGCTGACCATTACATCACAAAGGCATGCTAAAACGGCGAGAGAAATACCTTATATACTTCCCCTTTTAAAGGGTGTCTGAGGATTATGGGACCCAGTCGCCAAATCCTGATGGTGACGAATTATTGTCTGAAACTTTTTCGTTCGGATGCCACTGTAGAGTCATTAGGATTTTGTTACTGGAGACGTGAAATATGTGCATTGCCCTCGCCGGAACTCGAACATGGACCTTTCGAATACGCGCCGAGTGTGCCACTGTTTCACCACAAAGGCATGCTGTAAGGAGGAAGAAAACATATACTCTCCCTTTTAAAGGGCGACTGGGAATTAGGGGCTCTGACGCTAACTCCTCGTGGTGACGAATTATTGTGCACCACCTTTCAGCTCGGTTGCCACTCTAGAGTCATCAGGATTTTTTTTAAGCAGGAGAGATGAAAAATGTACAATGCCTTCGCCGAGATTCGAACCTGGTCCGCCGAATATGCTTCCAATTACACTACGAAGGCATGCGGAAAGGAGAGAGAAAATACATTATACATTACAGGTAGCTGTTAGATTTTATTATTAAGGAAAGAGTTTACTAAATTAGAAATAGATTTTATAGGCCGAGAAAGAAACGGCTTTTAGAACAGAAAATAACTTAATGATGCTTTCGACGGCTGGAAATAAAGTTAAACTGCCTAAAGCTTATTGCTATGAAACGAAAGTTTTTGATAATTTATTTCATTAAATCCACAGAAGTTTTTGACTTCTGTTCGAATTGTACGTATACAAAAATTACTGAAAATTTCAGCACAGTTTAACCTCTTCTTACCCTAGCAATGTATCAGCACCATATTGCAAACATTAGCATATAACATGGCGCAACAACTGTTAAATCTTTATTTACATTCATTTTAAAATCAGAAACTATATACATTCCAGTTTTCTGATCAAGGCTACGGTCTCAGGTTTCATCAGGATAGGTACTTCAATTTCATAATACGTGAAATGCCAGTATAGTAAAAACCCGACTATCTGGCATTCAACTAACCGGAATATTTTCGAGTTTTGGAAACCTTTTTTTTTAACCTAAATTTAAGCAAATAAGAGATTTGTAACTTAGCTGTAAAACACGAATAGGATGATTCGAATCAAGTCTCCAAACAGTGCGATTTAGTGCCAATAATGGATAAGTGGATGTAAGGCGTTCTATTTAGGTAGGTTAGGTTAGGTTATTCAATTATGGCAAAGCACACGAGGGCTATCTGCCTGAAGGAAGGGATGCTTTCGTGGAGGACTTTCTAAGGGAAACTGGCTCGTATGCACGTTACACATGGGGAAAACCACGAAAACGCCCATGCAGCCAGCCCGTTCGCGGGATTCGCACCTCGGACCGAACTACCAGTTCAGCGTAACAGTAAAAGTGTTCAGCGTCTTTACCGCTCGGCCGCTGCTGGGCATTCTATTTAGGTAAGCCCGATTGATTCTCGATAAGCTGGTTTACATTTTATAAAAAAAAATAATAGTATATAAGTTAATTGTTTTTCAATCGCATTTTGAAAAAGAATGATTAAAATTTGGAGCTTGTCTTTATCGAACAGCATGCAGTAGAGTATTTAAAAAATTACGGGATCTTGGCATCAAGATAAGTGCGAGTTATGTGAAAATGGATAAATAATGCTTGTTCAACATGAAAAATTTTGACAAGCAATTTAAGGTTTAACATGTTATGTACGTAATTTGTGTATGTTTATTACATTACTAAATAAAGAGCGATTTGTTTCTTCAAACTTTTGCCAGAATGACTAATGTCATACTTATAATCTGACGAAAATTTTTGTACAGCATTTTCTTCCGCCTTTCTTATCCTCTAAGTGACTCCAACTTTTTTTCTCTCTTGTCCTGGATAGGCTGTGGAGGGTGGCTAGAGGGTATATTCGATTTTTTAACCGTCACAGGCGCCAAACGCCCTGTATCTATATTTGCTCATGTATGTGAAAGTGTGCAGGAGAGGAAGGTTTAGTGTTATCACATGCATATGGATGGAATGTCATATAAAACTAGTGACGTATCATAACTATTTATATGCTCAGTTACCCATACGGCGTTAAATGGGGTACTAGAAACGAAGCTACTAAAATAGACTTAGTCTTCTCGTGTATGGTTATAGGTTATGAGCCACACTTTGTGACTAATTAGCAAATAAACATGCTTAGAGTTTTAATAAAATCGAGACAAATCTTTTATTAAAATGATTGGATAGCCAGGAAATGTTGAAAAAAAGTTTACTGACTGATTCAAAAATGGCATATAGTATATAGTCAGCTTGGTTAAATTAAGATATTTTTTAGTCATAAATTTTTCAGTAAGATGCAACACTGATAACAAACTGTTCGCACTAAGAAAATATTGTAATATTTTTAAATAAAATTTTTTTGTACATTTATCTGAAACGTCAAGAAGTGTTTTAACTATTATTTCAATTTGTAATTTTTTTAATTTTTCTTTCTGTTTCTATTTTCCATGTTTCAAAGTGTAAACGATGCACAAGTGATTGAGTTTCTTACCCTTGTTTTCTCTATTAAAGCCCATGGTAATTGCTGGTGTTCAAATCGTGTAAAAAAATGGCAAGTACTAATACTAAGTACCAAGTACTATTAATGTTATACTTTACAAAACAAATTCAAAATTCCCGCATTAATATCTTTTTTTACCCCGGAGGGCGGGGCCAAATTAGAAGAAAACACATGTGCCGTGTTCTACTTATTTAATAATTATAGTACACTCCCACAATATTCACAAGGAATGAGTTATATGATTTAAGTAATGTGCTACAAGGGTCACTACTTGGCCCATTTTATTCCTCATTTGCGAGAACAACACACCACACAACACTTGCTATGTACGCTGATTACACAGTGATCTAACTCAAAACGCATGCCCGAGTTTAGTCGTACACTCCTTACAAGAAGATATCCACGGACTGGAGTCCTTCCTGGTTTCACGGCTTCAGAAATGGAAAATTGCTATCAATGTTTGACAATCAGAAGCTGTACTCTTCCGAAGAAAAAGTAACCTTGATCAAAGTAAGGATGAAAAAGGTACCTTGATTATTGCAATTGTGGAAAACGTTCTAGAGGGCGCTGCGCTGCCCGCATATAATTAATAAACAGTTTCAGTTCTGAGAGTGAAAAGGTGTGGCCACGGAGATGCGACAAATTATTCTCATAACGCTGTGTGTAACCATCTGACCAAAAAAGAAAGTTCTCGATCTTAGCTAATGTTAAAGCATCGACCGTCGTAAGATTGGGTTCATAATTAATTTTGATTTTAAAGTCAATTTGAAACAAGGTGAGTGATACAATTTCTGTTTGCATGTTATTTATCTTAAAATGAGTTTCGAGAAACAGTTGCACGAGACATGAGCAGTAAACGGGTCATTTTGACGGTGGTGACAATTTACAAAATTGCGCCAAAGCCATGCCGTATACTAAGATTTTACCGAAAAATATGTGTGTTAATCTCACCTCTCCAAAGACTACATTAAGTGTTTCAGGGAAACACAAAGCGTTATATGACCAAGTCAAGTGCAAGCGCTGTTTAAAAAAAAGTCACAAAAAACATTTCGTAAAGCGAAATGGGTTAAACGTAACAACTGTAAATCTACAAAAATGAGCAGAACGTACGCGGAGTAAAAAAAAAAAAAAAAAAAAAATTTGCCCGGGAAAAAAAAAAAAAAAAAAAAAAAAGTTAGTTCATTGTTCCTCGAAACGCTAAGTAAACAAATTCGTAACGATTTGATTTATAAACCAAACTTCTAGAGCCCACTTCATCGGAAATATTCCATATTTAGTGTTAGACTGTTACGCGATTCTGCATCAAAAAGATCTTGCATATGTTTGTGCATTTCTAGAAAGGTAGAATTGCCAACTGTTGGCAGGGAAAGATTAAAAATTCACACCTTTGTTATCTTCGAATCCACCAGTGACAGAATCTAAAAGAAAAAGACTTGCAGTAAAAAATAAAAGGTGGTCTACTCTACCTACCGAAACACTGGAAATTAAAACCATATGTTCCAATCCGATAGCGAGGCCAACTAGAGAGGTCATTAATAAGCTACGTAAGGAAGGGTTTGAGTTTTTTGACACTGGGGCGATAGTGACGTAGCAGAAATGCAGATTTTAATCGGGAATGATTATTTGAACTGTATTTTAACTGGGAAAACGCATCGTTTGACAGAATGTCCAGTGTTGTATGAAAGCATATCCGGTTGGGCATTGAGTGGGCGAGAGGGGGGGAAGACTAAGAAGCTCATGAGAGGAAAATTTTACGAGTTTGTTTTTACAAGTTGGTTCGATAGAGGAAAGACAATTATAGGAATAGATTCGTAAGATGTGGCAAGTGGAAAGTTTAGGATTACGCGACTGTAAAGAGTGAGGGCAATAAACAAAGAAAGAAAAGAAAATCTGAAATGTTTCAGATTTTAAATTACGTCCAAAGGGGCGTTTTTTTTAACATTTTGTGTGTTACCTTTATTTATTAAATATCATGTTCTACGCATTTAAACCATAAAATTCAGTTAAAGAAAAATATCGCAAAATAATTTTAAAATGAGCGTATCTTTAGGATGTGCTTTACACAGTCTCACTCAACGTTGCCATTGCTCGCTTTGAAATCCTTGAGTTTGTTAATCAAAAATTCGTTAAAGTTTTACAAAATGTGAAATCGATAATAAAACAAATTCTAAATTTCAAATTTGGGCTTCAAGATGCCCATATTCGCAGCAGGATTGCGTCATTCAAAATTCGATGGCTCTAGGTACCGTCGTTTTATCACAATGCGAGAAATGTACATACATTTATACACATTCTTCATTATTTAATTTCTTTAAACATAATACAGGGCTGCACTATTTTGTGGCAACAGTTTGAAAAGTGAACCGACATTTAATGTTTCCGACGCAAAATCGCAAAGCGAAAACAATAGTCCTTCAGGGACGAAACCCCTTTGGACTAATAATTAAGCAGTTTGAAGATGATTTGCAATATGTAGATGGAAGGTATGAAGTGCGTTTGTTGAGGAAAAGGAGACCAGAGAATTTGGAAAATAATTTTGGCTTAGCAAAAAGACAGTTTCAAAGGGTGCAGCGAAAGTTAAAAAATGATAGCTTCATGAGAAAACAGTTCACGGAGATAATTAAATATCAAATACAAAATGACATTATTCAAGTGTGTTAAGGATACAAGAAAGGAATATTTCGTGGCATTCCAAGCTGTGGTCCATGAAGATAAAAAAAGTACTCAAGTTCTAGTGGTATTTAATTGCAGCAATTACGAAATAGGAAAGCTATCGTTAAACGACTGCTTAGAAGGTCTAAACCTAAAAACAAATATTTTGGATATCATTCTTGCTTTTTGGAAATTTTAAATGGGATTTAAGGGCGACATAGAAAAGGCATCATGAGGTACGGTGTTCGAATCCTGTCGAGGGCACTGCATATTTCTTATATTCCTGCATCGGTATAACCTAATAACTCTCTACAAATCCTTACTCTCAAAAACTATACATAATTGTCCACGAAACCGCCCGCTTGATAGAAAGGGTGTTAATAGAAAGGCTATGTCTTTCTTTACAGTTTACAGTTGGTAAGAGATTTTTTTTTAATGTATTCATGAAAAATATAAAAGCTGAGCTTTAGAATAAATATCTTATTAGAATTTCAGCATAAACGAAAAAAAAAGTTTTCTTTAATAGATTATTTTGTCAAATATTAACTCATAAGAAAATTAATTTTTCAGAAATGTGCTCATTGTAGAAATTAAAGAAGTGTGAGATGTTTAATGTCTCAAATGAAATGGATCTACAAAAAATTAAATGAAATATATTCCGATTTTCGGTTTCTAACTGACAAAAAATTAACAATAATTGGATTTATGGAATTTGAAGGCAACAGCTTATAACTTAGCCCCTAAATATTCGACTGACATAAACGCTGCAGAAATTTGGTCAGAAATACATGCTTTTAAAAACCTCGCTGTTCCTATAATTCTGGACACTACAGCAGCTACAACACTTGCATCATTTAAAAATAATTCGCGAGTGTATACGTTGCCAGTGAATAGGAAAAGAAAATTTAGAAAATTTCTTTACTTAAAATAATTTAAGTAAAGAAAAAATGACTAAAATCTTCATGTGATCAAGAAAAATTTTCAAATACGGCCATTTGAAGAGCGTGTTTTTTCAAACATCGGCATCATTTCAGCATGGGTATTCTAATTGAAACGGTCGTTCTGGGGAGCTATGGAATTAAGTGACTAAGTAGATTTTGAGCAAATTCGTGACGATTTTGCTTCTTTAAAACCGCGAAAAATTAAATTATCAAAAATGCTTGGAAAAATAAGTGCCATTTATCAGAAAAGAATTTTTTAAAGCTTTTCATTTAGAAACTGTAAGTTATTATGAGGATCATTTTCCCCTTATTTCCCACATACAGTCTGTTTATCATAAGAAAAACTCTCGCCAGTTAGTCTGCAGCTGTCTGTTGCCGTAGAAACGAGACTTGACCGATTTTCCGTAGGGGTGTCTTTCCTGGCGCATTTAAAGATGAATTGGCAACCCTTGGTTCGGCATTTGAAATATATTAGTCCTGTTGCTATAGCGACCGCCACCCGCCAGTCACTGTGGAGAGAGCTGTTCTTCTCGTAGACAGACAGTAGCTAATTAATAATTAATTATATACCGAATAATATTAATTATTATTAGAGGCGCACACTGACATCTTTTTCTCGGGAGAAAAAAATGCGTAGGCATGGCTATGGTAAAAGCCCAACAATCCAGTTATTAAACATTCAACTTAACGGAATGTTTAAAAAATTTTTAAACTATTTTAACAATGACAATTTTTTACTGTTTTCTACCGGGATGATTGATCCACGTTTGGTGGGATCTATGCCAACCTCATGATCAACAAGATTTTATAACTGGATAAGATGTTTTACTTTCACATGTTTAAATAGATTTAGGAAAAACGTCGGGTTGCTATGTTTTGAGAATCTTCGGTTTATGGTAATCTGGCGATCAACGCCTTGCACCAAACCATTTTTTTCCTGTTTTATTTCTCAGTCAAATTATGTTTCCTTTGGAATTTTCTCCCATTCTTACTGTATTCTATTTTATATGAATTAAACAGAATAAAGCAAGAATATATATTTTATTTTATATGAACAAAGACAGAGAAAATTGTATTAGTCACACAGTTTTCGGCATTAATGCAAAATGTTAGGTGGAAATCTTGCAGCGTAACAGGTATTGGATGGAAATCTTTGGATGGAAATCTTACACAGTCAGGCTTTTTCTTCAGCACAAACGCTGTTTAAAATGCCCAAAATTCGGACACACTAAAAAGTGCTGTAGAAATAGATGCTGTGGAGAACACGAAAAATATCACTGTAAGGAAGAAAAACAGCGTTGTATTAGTTGTCGAGTTTCAAATGAAACATTTCATACAGATTATGATACTAATCATGATACGTTCTTCAAAGGACGCCCAGTTTATAAAAATGAAGTTAAAATACATTTTGGAACACTTGGATGTGGATATATAATTAGACTTATGTAGGTAATTTATACAATTTAGTTTTATGACTGCGGCTTTTGACTTTTTTTTTATATATTTTTATTGCATTATTTCAACTTTCGGGTTTTAAATTTTGCAAATATTTTGAGTGTATTATTTTAATTTGTGTTTTATTCCCATAAGGCTGTTAAATGTTAATCACTTTTAGTTGCGGCATACCAGCTGTCAAGTATAGAGAAATTATTGGGAAAGACGTATGATGTGATAACTGAACAGGAACTATATCTTATTGAAAATAAATTTGCCTATTTGAAAAAGTGTTGGAGAGCGGTAATGGTGAATAGTGGTAGATCTGCTGTTGTGTTTGCCAATGAAAATATTAGATTTACGGCAGATTTGATTTCGGATACAATTATTGCGGTTTCTATTTCCATCGAGAATGAATTTATGGGAATTGTTTCTATATATTTCTCTCCAGCGGAAGATTTGCATGAAAATTTAATTAAATTGAAAGATGTTATTAAATGTTATAATAATTTTCTTGTATTGGGAGATTTTAACTCTAAGCATTTTAATTGGGGAGCCAGGAATATTGATAATAGGGGAATTTTCGGTTTCATTTTATAGAACAATTTGATTCTGTATAATGACTCCAATTCTTCGCTCACTATTGTATCTCCAGTTGGAAAGGGTTGGACGGATGTAGTTTAGGGTCCTCTGAAATGTTCCCGATGTCTGCGGAATTAATTATTGAACAAGAGGGAGTCACTGAGCGATCATAAATATATTTCTCTTAATCTGAATGAAATATTTATGGGATATGATGAAGAAATTAAATTTTCATTTGATATACAAAGAGTCGAAAGGTATTTTTAAAGGTTTAAGAAGTAAAATGAAGAACTTAGGGAAGGAACTGATAAATATTGCGCAGAAAAATGAGCTTGATTACTTTGTTGTTAAATTGGAATATATATTATTTGATAGAGCCAATAATGGTGGACACCGGAACTGCAGAGATTAAAACGACGGATTCGTGCATTTAGAAAACATTATCATATAAAAAATAAGGATGAAAATGTTCGTATGGGAAGGAAAGTCCTGTATAAAAAAAAGATCTAGCTACATACACAGTCCAGTCACATTAATGTGACCATCTGTCAAAAGCCAGAATAACCACCTTTCGCAGAGCGGACTGCTGCGAGACGTGCAGGAAGAGAGTCACATAGGTCCCTGAAGGTGTTCTCTGGGATGTTGAGCCATGCCGACTCTAATGCCGTGGCCAGCTGCGCTAGATTACGCGGTTGAGGATCCATGGCGCGAACAACTCGATCGAGATGGTCCCACAGATGCTCGATTGGGTTTAAGTCAGGTGAGTTTGCTGGCCAGGGGAGGACGGTAAACTCATCCTGGTGCTCTTCGAACCACGCACGTACACTGGCAGCTGTATGGCACCTCGCATTGTCCTGCTGGAAGATGCCATCATCCTGAGGAAAAACAATGCGCATGTAGGGGTGAACATGGTCCGCAAGGACAGATGCGTACTTGTATTGATCCATTGTGCCTTCCACAATGATCAGTGAACCTAGAGAATGCCAGGAAAACATTCCCCAGACCATAATGCTCCCGCCTCCAGCTTGGACCGTTCCGGCAATGGTTGCAGGGTGGTTCCTTTCAGAGGTTTCACGCCTTATACGCCAACGTCCATCTGTCCGATGGAGCATAAAACGCGATTCATCCGAAAACGCAACCTGTCGCCACTCAGTGGACGTCCAGCTGCTGTACTGGCGTGCAAATTCTAGCCTTCGCCGTCGATGAACAGCAGTCAGCATAGGTGCACGAACCAGGCGTCTGCTTCGGAGGCCCAGACGCAGCAATGTTCGCTGAATAGTACTTTGGGAGACACTTTTGGTAGCCCCTTGGTTCATTTTGGTGGTCAGTTGCTCAACGGTAGCCCGTCTATCTGCCCGAACGCATCTCCGCAACCGTCGTTCGCCTCTGTCATCTATGGCCCGTGGTGCACCACATTTGCCACGTCGCTGATTTTGGACAGTCCCATTTTGCCATGCACGGTACACTTTTACCACGGCGGCACGCGAACAGTTCACAAACTCAGCCGTTTCGGAAATGCTTCCACCCTTGGCCCGAAAGCCAATGATCATGCCCTTTTGGAAGTCGGATAAATCGCTTCGTTTCTGCATTACGCCAACGATTGAAATGTTTTCCGAAGCCCTCACACACCCTTTATATACGCTCAACTGCACTGTGCTGCCACCTGCCTTCTGTGATTGGTTATTTAACTCTGACATGGAAAGTACGTGGTGGTCACATTAATGTGACTGGACTGTGTATAAGAAAATGATAAAGATAGTAAAACGCCAGAGTAAAATGGGTTTCTGTGTTGAGAGTGTAAAAGATTATGGAGGATTTCTTCGTGCATCTAGTGGTAAAACACGTATTTCAGAAGTGATTATGAGAGAAAAGAGTAATACTGATGTGAAAATTTTGAGGTTATAAAGGAATATTTTAATAGGAACTTTGACTGTGGCTCTGTTTAAGATGGTTTTTTGGGTGTGGAATTGTTGCAGGATGATGGATGCGCTTCAGATGATCTGCCGTTTAGTTTGGCGGATTAGCAACGTGGTTAAGAAATTACGTAATCGTAATACCCCAGGACCGCATGGGATTACGGCCACTATGGTAAAATTTTTATTTTGGAAATATTCCGATTTCTTTATGTTATTGTACGATAAATGCCTTGATTTATGCTATTTTCCTAAAGTGTGGAAAGTTTCTAGAGTTTTGTTTATTCCAAAGTCTGGTAGGGCGACCAGACGTACGTGTTTGTTAAAATTTTGTGCAAACGTTTTGGATAAGTTACTTACAAATAGACTGCACTACTTTTTATTAAAGAATGATTTTGTATCTACAAAACAATACGATAAATGCCTTGATTTATGCTATTTTACTAAAGTGTGGAAAGTTTCTAGGATCTTGTCAATTTTATCAATTCACAAAAATCTGAATTCCATGTGGCTGTAGTCTCCTTCGATGTCTCGGGAGCCTTTGATTCTATTAAATCGACATCTTTGCTCTCCACCCTTAGAGATCTCGGTATAGCCAAAAATATTTATAGACTTTTTCTTAGTTATTTTAACGAAATGAAAGTTATTTACAGATTTAATAAGGAAATTTGTATTGAAAGAATGGTTTACAATGCTCACAGGGTTCTTGCAGTGTTCCGCTGCTCTGGAACACCGTAATGTATGAATTGTTAAAGAAAGAGTGCCCAAATGGTGTAAGAATGTTATATTATGCTGATGACATTTTATATGCAATTCGTGAAAACTCTTTGGAGAAATCGGAGAAACTGCTTTCATTTGCTATAGGAGATCTAAGGATGTGGATTGGAAAAGAAAAGCTGAGATTAAATTTGCAAAAAACTAATTTCTTGTTTTACCCAAAGAGTGAAAAAAAAAACTAGACTACCACAACAAAAATATGAAGGTGCTAGAATTAAATGTGTTGAAAGCCTTAATAGCTTGGTGTTCTTTTTTTTTTTTTTTTCATTGTAAACTGAATTTTGAAGAACATTTTAATAGTATTTATAAAAGAACTAACTCTATTCTGATATAAAAGAAATTTCTCAGCTGAGCCATTAGCACTAAAAAGTAACATTATTAGATTAATTTACAAAACAGTTATTTTTTATTATATGACGTTGGGGATTTAGGATTCCAGGGCCGCGGACCTGCAACGAATCAGAAATAAATTAGATACAATACAGTGAGTGACCTTGGCTGCTGCTCCTGACCAGATGCTTTAAAACAGTCTTGACGGAAATTGTCTGCGTATTGGCTGGTATGCCGCTCCTTTTGATATTTTACTCTTTTTATTATGATAAATTTAAATTACGTTCACAAAATGTTGATTTTATTACTTGCGGAGGTTTTGCTGCATATAATACATGTTTTTCTCTCTTTAATATTAACAGAATTATTATAGTATCTGTTAATATTATATATCCTGCATTAAGAAAAGCAGTGGAACATCACAGACCAAATGATTGCGCGAAAGTGGATTACTGGCGGTTCGGGTTATGGCAAAGGAATTGGTGCAGCATATGTGGTTTACTTGTTTGGTATAGAAATAGACTATGGCAAAATTAGACTCGAACCTTACAATTCGGTTTTTCAAGCCAAATTGCCTGCTATCATGTTTGCTCTTAAATGGATTGATGAAAAGCTGGCT
>KK115232.1:179653-222456 GCA_000611955.2 Stegodyphus mimosarum | reverse complement strand
TTGTAAAAGTTGATAACATGTTTGGTAAAGTGCTGAAGTTTTATGGGCTTAATTTTTTAAACTAATCAAATTTGCTTTTGCCTTAATAATTGGCAATACAGGGTAAAATAATAAGCATAACAAAAAAAAGCTACTAAATTAAATGTTTTTGATTAATGAACTATCTGTTTTATTTTTGATATCTATTTATTTTATGGACCTAAATATTTAGTAATATATATCAGGAACCACGTAAGATTTACTTAGACGAAAAACAGAAGAAAAAAAAAAGTTGAAGAAGAAAGAGAAAAAAGTTAAGAAGTGTTGCACTACAGTAATTTGCTTTCAGACACTCGTTCTCCGGTCTTTTTAGAATAAAAAGTTCATGGCATGGTCACTTACTGTTACTGACCAAAGCGTTTTGTTTACGGAGTACCTTTGCAACTGAATGCAATTGAAGAAGGGCACGACAGACTGTATAGAGCGGCAGAAACTTATATAAATTGGATCTACCCTCTTGTTTAAATCTTCCACAGTTCACAAAAACTTTTTAAAAAAACTGTCTACTTTAGTTTTGGCCTTTCTGTGGATTTAGCTGGAACTCTCATTTCTCAAATTTTATTCCAAGAATTTTGCCATATTTCCTGGGTCCGACGAGTTCCCCCCTCCCCTCCCGCGTAGTTAAAAATAGAAGGAACTAAATGTCGACTAAGCAAAATTTAGGTAATCAGACATGCAAAGATTGATCTAATTTGCATATTTTTTTGAAAAATAATGAATCGTGATCTTATACTGATTTTCAACAGAAATCTTAAAATTAAAAACTTATTGTTACAATATTTGCCGTCATATTTCTCCTCTTCACGTAATTCCCCTCCTTAGCCTTCATCATAATATGATTTAAAATTTTCTATTTTGTCATAAAGAGAATGCACAGAATGAAAAATATGCTTTATGAGTAAAAAGGACTGCTATTGCAATTATTAACTTTAAGTAACTTTTTTGAATAAATTAATATATCGCTTTGTCTATTAATAAGTGTTTTTTAATGTGCTATGTTCTTCATTTAAACCCTTCCCTTAGATAGGATATACAAAGCTTAATACTCGGGAAAAAAATGGGAGAAAAGCGGAAAATACGCAAATAAATGCTATATTTTTTAATATTCTTTTTAAACAAGCTTGCCACAACTGATCTGCATTTTTGTCATTTCCACTGTTCTTGTATTCACCCAACTGATTTACAGATGTTTCAGCTGCCAGTTGTTCGACTTTGAACGTCTTTTTCCCCAGAATTTTACCTATCAGTTACAGACTAAATTTTTCCTTCTCCCAACCAAATATTCTTTAGAAGTGATTTTACGGTTTGTATAGTAAATAAGCAAATAGAAATATGTGATTCTTTTATTAAGATTTCAAACAATTTCCTTTGAAGTATTATTATTTTAAGATGGGATAAAATCACATCAACACAAATAGAGTTGTTACCGATCCGCACTGTATAAGATCTTTAATTTATCTTCAATATAATAAAGGTTTGTTGCTGGTTACAACATTCAGTTGCATTCAGCAATTGATTTAAAAAGTCATTTTATGTGGATTTCTTAATAGCATTTTGCAACGACTGTTATTCAAGCAGGATTGTCATTTAAAAAAATCTACCATCGTATAACAAGTCGATTGAAAATTTTCTAACTTTGTGTTGTTTGTGCGCTGTGTTCTGAGTTAAAAATAAGATATTCTTATTTTAATACAAATGGTAGTGTACATAATCGGGATACAAAAATCATTAATATAGTTATAATGAAGTTATAATAATTAGTAACACAGTTGTAATGAAGTTTTGTAGCAACATGCATATTGCAAGCCTTCTTTTACGCTCTTTCTTTTTTTAAAAAAAATTTGTTCGAAAGATAAGTAATTTGATTTTTAATATTATATTACGATCAAGAAAAGAAGCGCAGAAAGAAACGCCGGAGCTTTTAAAATTATAGTTCTTTTGAGGTTGAATTTTAATGCTATTCAATGCTAAATTTTAGTTTTATCAATTAACAACAGGGCGTATCAGTTTTATTTAAAATCAGAAGCCAAAATATTTCAATGATTCTTTGTATTTTAACCTTTTTATATGTTTTTAATTTTAAAAAGTTTTAATAATAAACTATTATTCAAGATGTCTGTAATCAGAGTTTTTCAGATTGCAATTTTCTTTTTAATGGTACAGTTATTATTCTGCATAAACGACCTTGTTATTGGTAGAAGAAAAGCACGTGAGAATGGAATTGATGAACTTGCATGATCATTGATAGCAAATCAGTTACTTTCTAAACATAAATCCATATAATCCTAAAATAGAATAATGTTAACTTAATAAGCTCTCAATCATTCGATTTATTTCATGCATTAACAACGTGTTCTGCATGTACTCATTCTTCACCGAAATTGCTTCACACATCGTGTATATATTTTATCAGTTATGTTCTTTGATGACAGTGGTGTGATAACAACCTATCAGTTTTAGCATTTGATATAAAGTTTTGGAAGATGCGAATTTAGTTTTTAGCATTACAGATTCTTGAAATTGCAATACTCAGCCTTCTTACTAGTCTATGTGTTAGTGAAGCCAGAAATACATTCTTTTCAATCATCGATTTAATTCTGCAAGAGAAATTCTGCACAAAAAGGATTCAGAATGGTTTTTGGAACAGGTAGGTCATTTTTGTTTCGAAAAATACTTTGAAACCTGTCATAATTTGGTCTTAAATTAATCCAGGGAGTTTAAAATTATATTAAATTTGATAGTTCAGAGATATTTTGGGTGATCATCATAGGCTGAAAATGCAGACTTCAAGATTTTCAATAGATGTTTTTAAAATAATTTCTAGATAAGGCAGTTAAATGTTTTCTGATGTTTTCTAGATGTCGCCAGGGCTAGAAAACTTCAGAAAAATTATTAAAGTAATCTCTAATCTCTAAAAGGCAAGTTATTGAAACAGCCTCAAACAAGAGGCCTGCTGGGACTTTCTGGAGAACTTTCCAAGGGAAACTAGTTCATATTCATGTTAGTTATGGGGGAATGCTCGGAAACTGCATGTAACCAAACCGTTCGCAACAAACCAAACCTGAAATGAACTACCAGAGTTCAGTAGTCTTACCTACTCGGCTTTTTGTGGGCCTAGACGATCTAAAAGCAACAGCAAAAATTTTGGATTTTGCTAATGTTTAGTCATTATTAGTACTAAGTCAGTACTACGTAACGCATATAAAGCCATTTATCCTCTCCGCCATTGTTTAAGGTTCTTTCCACCATAAAGCATTTTTCCAAAAGACAGATTCCTCATAATTTTTACTAATTATAATGTACGCTGTTGAGCAATTACTTGGTTTTAGATAGCAGTTCTGTTTGTGAAATAGTCTTCTCTGAAAACTAATTTAATAATTTGGCTTTTGTAGCATTTCAGTTAATTACCATTTTAGAAATGTAGATATATTTTTAACTGCGTGTTTGTGAGCGCAAGTCCTGGCTAATATTTCTCATATTGTTCATCTGAAATTTTCTGCAGCGTACGTTTCTCAAATTTAAACACATAATAAAACAAAAGTAATATCCGAAAACCCAAAATAAAGGTACGAACGAACAAAATAGTTATTTAAAGAAGTGGCTAAGGTAAAAAATTAATTTCAGAAATATGGAACTTGAAAGAGCTTTAGAATTACACGAGGACGTGTAAGTGGGTATTAATCTTCCACTGATTTGTTAAATCAGCATTATATTTAATGTCTGACAGAATTTTTATCTCTAGTTTGAGTAGTCAAATTTTGGTTTAAAAAATATCTAGAAATTGTGACATTTTTTTAAAATAAATTGCAAATACATTTTAACATATTTAATAACATATCGAAATATGTTTAAAATGTAATATCTGATAATTCGATTTGAAAGCACAGCATATAGAATTAATAATATCTTTTTTGTCAGAATGTTTCCTAGATTAACTATGAAGTTTTTAAAAACAATCGTGTATGACATTTAATTTTTTTTATTATCAGGTACTTTACGTAAATGATAGTTCTTAGCGTCCTGAAAAAAATATGATAATGCCTTATGTTTATGATCTACAAAAATTTTTCTTGCAATGAGATGGTTCATGTTTTTATTTGAATTTGCCATTAGGGTTTAGAGTTAGTCATTAGGATTTTTTCTGAAACAGAAGACATGAAAAATGTGCAATGCCCTCACTGGGACTCGAACCCTTAAAATCTCGAGTTCGCGTCGAGTATGCTTCCAATTACACTACAAAGGCATGCGGAAAGGAGGGAAAAAAATACTTTATCCATTAAAATATCTAAAATACATTTCTACAGAGTGTACTTAAATGTTACTAAATTGTTAGTAATTGCGTCTGTACTTAAATGCACTGAGACTTATGCGCTTAACTTCTGAAACTATCTCGAAACGTTGTTTTTCATTTCCTATTTCTGACACTGCTAACTTTTAATTGTAACTTTTTCTAATTCTTAAATACATGATGTTGGTTTTTTTTTAATAATTCATAGGAACAAATTCTTAAATATTAATTTTAGTATTTTAAGAGTATTTTAACAGATATTGAAGCTGTTTATAGCGTTGGAACTGCTTGAGTTTTTAAAGTAAACCACACTGCAACTGCAAATGGTTGCACTCTCATTCTTGCTTTCAGTTTCGGTTCTTAACTGGATCTAAGACGAACAGTAAGATCGAAAAAAAAAATTTGTTTTTACTTTACACAGAACGCTGAAATCGACCTTGAAGAAAGTACTACATTCTGTGGAGGCTTCTGGAAGAAATGAAAGAAGAGAGAATGCTATTCTGAATATTAACTGCTTCCGCAGTATTTAATCAACACCTGGTCGGTTATAAATAAATAAAAATATTCTGGAAAGAAAGAGAAAGAATATCGCGCTGTGGAGAAAAAGAATATTACATGTTTGAGTCTTTTTTGAACAACAATAAAAATATTTTTAATCGAAGAATGGGTTCAGTTTTTAATTTGTATGTTAGATATATGTGTTACATTTTCATATAAAACGTGAAAATTTTAAAAAGGAGAAAATGTGAATTTGTCGGCACTACACGATTCGCATTTTCGTTTCTACAATGAGAAAAGGCAAAATAAATTGTAAAAAATTTAATAAGATTTCAAAAAGTGAGAAATTATTTTTACACCATAAGTGATGTTCGTTCCAGCGAAAATTGGTTAACAAAAAGCCATGGTTGCCTCCACCAAATCGAGTAAATATCATCAAGTAGTATCGGTAAATCCAATAATGTGTTGTAGATAATAGTTTTAATGCATAGCAAGAGATAATCTGTCAGAAATTTTCAAGCAGTTATTCCTATTTATGCGTGCAACCGTTTTACGTCTAATGCAGCTGCTTCAAACATTTCAAGAGGACAAATCGTAAAAAAAGTTGCTTTGATATTGACAAATATATGCTCGCATCGAAAGATTCTAGTCAGTGACGTAATGTCACGCCACTGAAAGATAGGTCGGGTGGTTGTTATCAAGGTCAAGCATATCCAACTGTTCAGCGTCTTTGCAATTTTGAAACAATTCACAAAATATACTTCGTGCGAGTATATCAGATTCGCATTCTGTCGAAATTCATGGATTTAAAAAATTATTCAACACAACTGACATTTTAATTATATAATTTGATGATAATCCCCCTTTTTTTACCAAATTTAATGTGCATACTGTTATCTATCTCAAGCAAACATTAAGCAGAAGACATTAGGCCTAAAAAAAAAGTGGAGAAAGTACGATTACTATGAAATAAAATATTGATAACAAATTATTATTGACAATAATTGTTTTACAATTAGTGTGTACAGTTAAACTATTCAATTTGCTAAAACACTCTTTGTCGCTTACCTTCAGAATTTAAAATTCCTTTCATAATCATGCTTCTCAGTTACTATCACCACGAAAATCAAAACATCCTGATGTGATTAACTGTAGGATTAGAAATTATTTTCTTTAATTTTCCTTTTCTGGTACGGCGTCTATTGCTATTCCTATCTTATTTGTTTCTTAGATCCGAAATTTCAATACGTATTACTAATTTATCGCAATCAACTATACTGATGTTCATAATTAATCATTATTTTAATTTTAAGTATCAGGAGGTATTGAAGACATAGTTAGCAGTCACATCAGAAGGTCTGAAGCTAACAAAGATTCATACGGTATATATTTATCATTAAAATGCAAGTTAATTACGTAATATAACTAATGACATTAGATAGAAACTGTGTAGCTTTCTTCATTTCGAATCATGTTACATTATTTTAAGATTCCAAAGCATTTACCATTTATGCAGCATGACAACCATTGTCATTCCACACAGCATAAGATGTTAATCACCCACGCGGCTTGATAAATCGCAAGTTCTCAGGGGTATTACCGTTTGATGATGCGCAAAACTTTAATTTAGCTTTCAAATTAAAAAGATAAATTTTTAAAGTGATTGGATGACCAAAAACATTGTATGTACTTCTTAAAAATTATATTTTTACTTTATATTTTGATAATATCTCTGATTGATATAATTTATAGTATATTTAATTTCTTAGCTTTAAAATACTTGACTTATAAATTTTATAAACAATTGCATCGTTCTTGTAATTAATAAAAGATGCCTCTAACACCATGTATTGCGTATTTCTATACAAGATAATGGCTTGCGCGCCACATAACAACGTTTATAAACCAACGATTATAACAATAATTTACTCGGTTTTATACTAACTCGCAGATCTATAATTTCTTTGTAATAACAGAATTTTTAAAGCATTTGATACGCTTTGAATTTAAAATTAGTTTTATTAAATTTTAAAAGCATTTAAATAATATTAATTGACTGCTAATTTTAGATACATGTAAATACTTAAAACAATATAGATTTTTAGTTAAATTTCAAGGGAAGTATTTTGATATCTTAAACACGCTGTAGATTTGCTCGCACATTTTTATTTTAAGCGATTAATATGTTAATAATATAAAAATGATGCTTACATTATACTCCAAGAATGAGGCATAGGTACTTAAGGTATAATTCTTCGGGTCATAGGTCTGCTATGGTTCCGGAGGTGGGATGACCGATGTTAACTTAAAATTTAACAAGGTTGGTTATTATAATGCTGGAAAGATATTTTACAATATTCATAAATCGAGAATTTTTGTTTAAATATTAAAAACTAAATATGAAAGCATAAGACCTTTTAAATTTTAAAATGAAGCAAAATTCAATCTCAAACTGACATAAATGTTTTAAGTTTTTCGATAGTGTAGTCCAGTGGTGGTCGAAAGGGAATGAGGTCTTCCGTGGCCAATGTTTCAAGCTAGGAACATCTGTAAAAAAATTATTTAAACTATTGCTTTTTAGATACTGTGTCATAGTTCGTTTACTTTCCAACTAATAAAAACTAGAACTGATTTTAAAAATAACTTTTTTCAGTGTAGAAAATATATATCATCGTTTATCAGTTACAAATAGCCGTTTTTGGTCTGTTTTTATTTCTTTTAAATTTTCTACCAAATAAAAAAATATATGATTAAAAATTAAATAAATGTTATTAGCTGTTAATTACTTAATAACCTTCCAGACGCTGTAGTCCATTTTTATGGTTAGTTTAGTATGTATATTATAAATTTATTCATCAAAAAATAACAAAGAAATCTACAGAGAGTTTTTTCCTTCGTAATAATTATGCGTTTTCTTTAATCAGGTGGTAATGGAATATATAACCCAAAAGAATGTAGCAAATTATAACCATTTGAATCTAGCTGGCAGGTAATTGAATGTAAAAAGATACCGTGCATTTCAAAATACCAATTGACGCATCGTCAGCATTATTCCGACCATCTTTTCCCGTTCCCTTGCTTAAAATACGAGCGAGCCAATAGACCACATAATGAATGGAAATCAAAGGAAGAAAGAACGGCAAAAGCGGAACTCTTTTTTTTTTTTTTCCTTTTTTTTTTCCGGTTTTGTATGCTTCGGGGGCGTTGCCACCGCCGCGTCTCGAAGCGCTGGTTTATGCGACCGTGCAAGCACATGGCACAGAGCTCCGTAGCGATCTGTTTTAAGTATGTGCGCTCAGATATAATAATAGCGTTTTCGGTTTCCATATGAATAATACCACCATATTAATTCAATACCATTTTATATGCCATCTAATTAATTTCTTTATTTAAAGTAATTAAGTTTTCTTACTGTTCGAATTCGTAATAATTAATGAAAAGCCCTTAACAGGCCAAGTTGCAGCATTTTCGGCGCCTTAAGCCATGGGTTCCCAACTCTATGCACACGGGTACCATGACGCCCGCTGATCGTTTAATGTGTGCCCGCCGCTGTTTGATCACAATAAAAATGTTTTAGTTTGCAATAAGATTCTATGTGAAAGTTTTCTCATTTTTATTGATATAGAAATTGCGTCCGACACAGATACCAGCACAAAGCGAGATACGACTGATCTTTTCTTCTTCTATGTATATGTATTATTAACTCTATGTATCCAACTATAAATTCACCTTCAGAAAGTAAATGGTTCTCCCCGTCAACAGATGTTCTAGAATGTGATCTTGCGGACATAAAGATTGGGAACCCCTGCCCTAAGCAAATAGTTTGTTGGCTCCCCTAGCAAAGAAAAAAACTTATTATTATTTAAAATAAAAACATACCTTTATTAATTAATTAAAAATACGATACTGTTACCGTTTGTTACCTGTATAAATGAAGTCTACGTGCTTTTCGTAAAGTTTCGATCGTCCATCATGTCATCATTTTTTCAGCAATAAGTTTTTCAGGTGAAGGGGAAAAAATGCTATCTAAAGCACGGTCTGAAGCAATTTTTAATGCTATGCACCTATGCGTTAATAATGTTGTTATGTATATATGTAATAATTGTAATATACCTTTTTCCTGACCTGTGTTCATTTCTATGTTCCTGTATATTTTGATTTTGTCTTTGTATCACCTTACTGCTGTATGATATTTGATATTTGTTGGTCACACATAGACTCCTTTCCGATGGTAACTGACTTTTACACACTCACTAACTCATTCATCTCCTTTTAAGCCTGGAAGCCACATGGGTAGCTGACTTGTGTCGTTCGGTTCCATTCTACAGATCTACCACTGTCAACATAGTCCTCGATCCTACATATTGCTTATCACATCTAATAAGATATGCCATTACAAGTCTTCGAAATGCCATATGTTAGAAAATCGTCCACCAGTTTCGATAGTGGGTAGCGCACACTGCGCGGGCACCTTTCTGCAAGTACTTATGTACAATTTGCCTGAGCCGAAGCAATTTTTTACCATTTTCAGTTGGGGAAAGCTTATCTCCGTTGTAGCTACACTACACATATCGAAACCCCTCCCACGCAGAAAACATTAACAACTTCGCAGCGTAAAATGTATCTCAGAGTAAGTATCTAGTAAAAAGGTCCATTGCGAATGCAGGAATTAAATTCTTTTGGTGTCCATTTCATTTCTAATATTCTATATCATTTTATTAGTGACATTCCATATAAATTCTGTGATCATCTCTTTAGCATTAATATCAAACTGATTGCGACTTACAGTACCCTCAATGGTTCTTTTGTTAAAACATAATGCAAATTCTTACAGTTTTCCACTTCTATCCAGTTTTCAAGATCGTAAAAGAATGTCTAGTGCACTGTCACTCGATTGACCTGCTCAGATCGTTGTTTCAGAGCAGAAGGTACTTGATCTATATATGGATTGAAGAAACATTTGAAATATATTTTCTGAACCTACGGGAATTATGTCGGAATATTCAAAATTGAACATTAATTTCTTCTGTCGAATTCTAATGGTTTGGACTGGAACTGATATCTTAAATGACGGCAAAGTATAGTGCGTTATGTGCCTCAGGAAGGGGATTCCTTCCTGAAAACTAATGATTCTGAATGCAGGTTACAATACAAAATAACTGTAGCAGAGTAACAAAACAAAATTAAAAGCACAGATACGATTTCTAAATGGGAAAATGAAGATTCGATCTGAATATTAAAAAAAAAAGAAAGTATCCCTCAGTGAGCATGATCACGTAAAGACTAAACTCTACCCAAGCAGAATCTCAAATTATGCCAACTTGCCATGAATATTCTCTTTTTCATTTTCTAAATTTTATCACCTTAGCCTAATCTAATGATTTTCATGAGTAAACTGTAGTTAATTTTTAGTATTAAATTTTAAATCATATGATAACTATCTATTAGAAATGGCAAATAATTTATTATTTTGCTAGAAACCACACGTATAAAATAGACATAGCTTTCGAGAAAGGAATGCTGTCATAAATTCTCAGAATTTATGTGTGTAAATACAATGAAAAAGAGGATAAAAAACGGCAGAGCTGGATTAACCATTAAGCAAAACAAGCACACATGCTTGAGGCATCAACTGAAAGAGATACCACAAAAAAGATTCTTAGATAAAAAAAAGGTCCTTAGATACCCTAGAAAGAAGACAGCATGAAAGAATTCCCATTGCTTATTTTACTATGGAATATATGGTGCAGGTAAATCAAGACCAAGAGGGAGGCTTAGGCGACGCAGTCGCATGGAAGCAGGCTCCTGGACGAAAGTCCCATCCTATGTGTTGCGGACATAAGTATGTACATAGTATTTATTGTCCATAGCATTGTTGCAATGATGTTGCAATGATGTCCATAGCATTGTTGCAGTGATGTTGCAATGATATCCATAGCATTGTTGCATTTATTGTCCATAGGATTATTACAATGATGTTGCGTGAAAAAATTAAAATTTTTCCCTCAAAGGCCGTGAAAGAGGTCTCTGCATTTCCCGAATCCAGTTCGTTAAACCGAAAACGCCTAATGATGTGTAATTGGCGGACTGCAGCAAAGTGGAACTGGGCTCACCATCGGCAAAGCCGTAAAGACACTGAACACTCGTAGTTCGCTCCGAAGTTCGAATCCCGCGAACGGGCTGGCCGCATGGCCGTTTTCGTGATTCTCCCCATGTGTAACGTGTATACGAGCCAGTTTCCTTTAAAAAGTCCTTCACGAAGGCATCCCTTCCCTTAGGCAGATAGCCCTCGAGGCTTTGCCGTAATCCTATAAAGCCAAACCAAAGTGGAACTGCTGGTTACGTAGGCGATGTGACGTCAGAAGGCACGGCGGGTGCTGTAGTTGGCTGGCGGATGATTCTAAGTTGTTGACTGGAAGAGAGCGTAAGTGAATATGCAACATAATCAGGTTTGAGTGTGTGGGGGGGGGGAAGGACTGAAATTCAGAGTCATACTATAGAAGGGAAAAACCAAAGAAATTAAATAAAAGGAAGTGGAGGAAAAGTAACTAGTAGCAATAATTATATACTATAAATTGGAAAATGATAACAGTAAAAATTACGTTAAATTAAAAACTAATAGTAAAATACATATACAAAAGTTAGGTAAGGCTGAGTGAGCGATTAAATAACAAAAAGAAATTTAGCAAGTTATATCTTACTGCAAGCAATTAAAGCGAATTACTAAATTAATTAAGTCAAAGGAGCACTGTCAGTCATATCATAGTTTATGCTTTGAATAGATGGTTATTAATGCTTCTGAGATTATTAAAGAATTTTTTGCTAATTTTGCAATGTATTTTACAGTACTAGGAATTTTAAGTTTCTCATGAATTAATATATTCCTAATGAGAAACATGCATCGTGTGATTTCCCTCAGAGGGGTATTTTGCAGTTTTTTAATATGAGTTTAACAAGCATAACCTTAGACAGAACAGGAGTGGATGAGTATGGGATACAGCATGGTCTTACATATAAGTAATTTATTATCTATGGATAATACTGAGTTTTGGGCAATTATGGGGTTGAGTTTAGCTTTAGCGGCCAGAAACGTAGTAAAAATACGTGTAATGTGAGGGTACAAAGTGAGTCGCTGATCAAGAATAACTCCAAGGTAGATGATGTGCTTGATCCGCGGCACAATAGTGTGATACATTGAGATATTCATGTTGATATTTTTCTTCCTGGTAAAGAGCATAGCCGCGGACTTGCCAACAGTAATTTTTATTCTTCGTATCTGGATACAGATTTCCAGAGCGTATATGTGTTCTTGGAGTGAGTGTACGACTAAACCCAGCCATGCACTTATCGCTGTGTTATCAGCGCTCATGGCAAGTGTAGTGTTGTTAAGGTATATCGTTCTTGTAAATAAGGAATAATACGAACCCAATTAACGACCCTTTTGGGACGCCACCTTGTATTTGGCGATGTGTAGAGTAGTAATTACTTTGACGAACGACAAAGTATCTATCCTTAGATAGAAGTTAATCATGTGTATGATGTAGTTCGGGAAACCCAGGATGATTAATCTGTAAAGCAACCCCTCCGGCCATGCACGATCGAAGGCTTTGGAAATATCGAGAAATAATGCTCCTGTATTTAGCCGATTCTGTAAGCCTTTCGAGATGTAGTCAGTTTCTTTGTGAAGCTGGTGACTTTTGTAACATGCTTCCTCCGAAATCCGTATTACCGTGGGATTAGAATTTTTTGGTTTTCGAGATGCTGTTTAATTCCTTTCAAGATGACTACCTCAGCAATTCTACTGAAAGCAAGTTGGATTTTACTGAGCATTTTACTGAAAGCCATCTCAGCAATTTTACTGAGAGCAAGACCGTTGCAAGATGTAGTTAATTTTTTAATTTTTTTTTTTTTTTTTTTTTTTTTTTTTTTGAATTTGCAGAAAATTATCTCCTTTATCATCATTCTGACTTTTTTCATTCCAGCTCTGGTCTGAGAACTATTCTTTCTGGTTTATATCGACGTCCTACAATTACGAGCGCAGGGCAGGGTAATTGAGTTGAAAAGTCTTTTAAGTGATTAGGTCTTTTAAAAAGTCTTAAAATCCAGCCCTAAGTAACGGGAAGAGCTGCAGCCTATTTTTCCGTCAGTCTAAAACGAGATAAAAGGCTACCGCTCAGCTTCCGGCTCTTTCCACTCTCGAACCAAATATATTCATTGGAAAAAGTCGAAAGAATAAATAATAGTAAATTAGCAGAGCGTATTTAGCCATTTTACATTCGACATCTGTTGCATTTGTATAAACATGTTTTTAATACATGAAATGAAAAATAAGAAGCTTTCCCACATTTTGAAATTCAAGTGCATAAGGTATTGCCTCAAATTAACCATTTGTCCAAGTGTCTTATGAAATACTTTAAATGTTCAAACAAAGCAGTGAAGTCATGGACATGAATGGTGTTTGGATTCAAAAGCTGAGTAATATACCAATCGTCTTAGCTGCAATATTTAGTTAGAAATCTGAGATACTATTCAAATTTTCAGGTTTTCATGCATAGTTTCCATATTTTAATCAATGTGTAGTTTAAAAAAAATCCCTCATAGAGCAATTAATACGGTGAGGTAAAAGCTAACTTATAATAGTAAAATTATAAATATAAAACATGTGAAACAATTCCATCTTTCAAGAAATAAATAGCTTCAGCATTCACGCATCATCATTTAAATACTGTATTCCGTGTCTTGCTCTAGATATTCAGATCTTCATTTCGTAAGCACACTTAACGACACAGTACAGTATTTTAATATATTATTCCTGTCGCTTCACAAAAATGCATGCCTGAAGCCGGGCCTGGTACTAACTCACAGCAATATCAGCAATGCGATCAAACACGGTGTCATTCGCTCTTGGATAGTATTACATAAGTAACGTACTGGAGACACAAGTATTATAATGTCATGAGTATCGTTTTGTGGTAAAACAGTTATATTTTTGACAGTATTTTGCCAGGTGTTAATTACGCATTGTTTACGTTGCATCTAGAAGGATTTTATACAAACACACACTTATATATATATATATAGATATCCCACAAAAAACTCGGATATAATATATGAATTGTGTGTGTAAAATAAAAATAGGTAGGATAACGAAGCTAATCTTCATTCGTAATAGCTCCTTAAGTCTCCTTTTTATTTGGTTATTTATCCTCCCTACCCTAAAAACAGTAACATGTTTATGATAAATTCCTCTGAATTGCGTTATTTCAAAATTAATCCCTGCAATATGATTTTTAGGAAACGATTATAACGAATGTACTTCCATAATGCGAAAGGTCTTTCAGCCAATAGTAATATTGAATTTTATGAACCAAAATTTAAATTAACCAATAAGAATAAAGTAAAATTGTTAATTCATTAATATCAGTATCATAATCTACGCATTTCCTCTCTATTTCTCTGTTCTGCTCCTTTGGTGTCGGCTACTGCTCTTCCTTACTTCAGATGTACTGTAAAAATGTGGAAAAAACAAATGTAATTGTTTAAGAACAAGCGCGCAGATTGCGCCAATTTATTTATGTTGCCAAGAGTGTTTTATTTATAATAAAGAAGCGTTTAACCAACTGTAACTGCAAGTACCTCTAAATGCATCAGCTACATCTGATATACATCATCCACGTCAAGATTTTCATTAGTGTAACACAGAATCTGAGCTTTGTTATCAGAAACAAGATATTATCATGCTTTCATTTTCAACAAAATATTTGTCTGAGAAAGTTGGATGTATAGTTTATAGAGTCTTGTTCTTTGTGGTAGCATAAACTAACGAGCTTTAAAAGACTGTATGAGGACTTATCCCCAGGTCTTAATGATAACATAAAGTCAGAAGAAGGGTGTAAAGAATTCTTTATTCAAACAAATAATGGTTGCACAGATGGCTTCACTTGGGCTTACACAAAGCCAACACTTCTGGCTTAACTCAAAGAAGTAACGCTGAACTTGAAATGTATTAAATTTAGCCTAACGGCTCATAGGATAATTTAATGCGCAGGGAAGTCTCTGACTCGTAGAAGTCGGCGGATTACTCAACGCCGCAGAATCAGATCGCTAGTAATTCAAAATAGCAACGTGGTTTTCAAGCAGGCATAACACGCTCTAAAATCTCACCTTCCAAAACATTCCTTTAAATAGCACTTCTTTCTGCCTCCTTTGAATACACTCGCGCTAGCTTATTAGATGCCATGAAAGAGTGGGTGAAAACGAGACTGAAAGTTGCTTTAACTAAAAATTAACTGTTAAACCAACTATTAAAGTTCTCACGAGTTCTTCGAAGTGATGCGAACAGCTTCAAGAATTTTATCATGCACAGATCCACATAAGAAGGGAGGAATCTCTGTAAAAGTTGTACTGCTTTATCTCTCGCTGTGCAACTTTGTGTCCGTTAAAGCCAAACACTTTGACGCAATGCATATCTTTAATTTATTATCGTTTTCTCCCCCTGTATTGTTGATTATTCGAAACGAAATGAATAAACAAATCAATGTTCTTCAGTTTCATGAGAAGGCTAAAAAAACATGTCAACTGCACGAGATATTTTATGACTTCCTAAAGCCATTTGTATGAAAAAGAGCCACCTGATCCCAAAAAAGAAAAAAAAAAAAACCTAAATTAGCATGTGCTTTCAAGGATGTGAATCAGCGCTTCAGAGTTCATCTGTAGTGGATATTTACATCTGCTTTCCTTTACATGTTCCTTCCTGAAATGTGCTTTTCTTTTATGTATCTGCCATTTTGCTTTCAGTATGCTGATTATGTTTTAACAAAAGCTCGCCATTAACGAACACAAAATTTATTCTGTTCTAGTTGGAATATTTTTATATCGCCTTAAATAAATTCAGAGTGGAAATTGGTTTTCTTTTCCTTTACAATAAATAGATAAATAAACTAGAATTTGTAATTTTGTAAGGATCTTAAGTTTGACTAACGTTTATTTTATTTTAAAACTTTACTATCATCTGTTATTTTCCACTTCCGGCCAGAATTAACGAGTGAATATGTTTCTGCAAATTGTACTTGCTAAGGCTTAAGTATTTAAGTTGTGGCTTTTTGCCAAGAGCGTAGTAGAAGGAGAGAGAGTGAGCCATCTTGCCACGAATCTTCACGCAAGCTTGCCATCAGTTACTATCTGCCTTTAAGGCTAGAGGTTTTAGTCCTCTTGCCAACCACTTTATATTGTATCCAGTCCATGAGTTCCAAAAAGTTCCTAAAGACGTATTGTAGTTTTCCGCAGTTTGCGTACTACAAGCGTAGTAATTTAAAAGGCCAGTCTTAGTGTTAGTCATCTATGTAAAACATTAAAAGTTAGCTCTTATTTAAATTTTAGTTAGTTAGTAGTCTTCTATTTTTACAAAGACCACAAGTGGGTGGTCTTTGTATCCCGAAGTGCGGGAGCGACTGTGAAAAACTAAAGGGTAATTCTAACCCTTCTCATCTTGTCGTCTTTGCCACATTCCATAAGACATAGTTTGCAGCCAAGCTCACTGTCCAGTAAGGACAGGTCATGTTTGCCAAACAGATAAAAAGAAATACAAATCCTAATAGTGGCGCCCGAGGAAGACCCATGGCCGACTTTCAAGAGGAAGTTGATGAACGCATGATATCGGCCCAAAATTCAGAAATGCCAGCTGCCACACTAGAAGGATTCGGGTACATCGTCCAGACCATGCGAGCATCAAAGAAGCGAGCAGCGAGCTTCAATGGGAATTCACCGGTGAATAGCTTTTTGGAAAAATTAGATGACCACTTTATATTGTATCCAGTCCATGAGTTCCAAAAAGTGAGTTTGGCTACTAGCGCTTTGAGCGGTCAAGCGCTTAGTTGGTTCAAGTGCATCGGAAAAAATGGGCCAACCGAGAAGTCCTACCTATATTTACGAAAATTTCAAGACCTCCTTAATAAAGGGCTTCCCAGTAGTAAGAAATCGTACGAAATTAGAAGTGAAACTCTTCAGCACATACTAGCAAAGAATTGAGGACCTCTCAAGCTTCATTTTAAGAAAAATACAGTTATTTAAGCTTTTGTATGGAAGCCGGTCGGATCCTGATATAATACAAGTGATTTTGCGTAGGTTACTTCCCCAGGTAACCCCCAAGACTTTATCGAATTAAGGAATCCGACGACTTTGGAAAAGTTATTTGAGCTCGCAATCCAATTTGAAAGCAGATGAACGGCGGACATTGAAAGAAGACGCCAGTAGGAGCAACGAAGCCAATTTGGTGCGCCAAGGCCACAGGAGAGGCAAGATCACTGCTACGAAAGCAAGTCAAATCAGTGGTCATGAAACCTAAATATTCAAAAACAACCAGCGAACGTCGACAGTTCAAAAATATGCCAGACAAAAAGTCTAAAGGCCAGCGGAAAGGCCTGGAAAAGAAGAAAAAAGATTTAAACTGAAACAAATTTCTGCTGACGGAAGGGAGCGGAAATCCGAAGGCCTAGAAAATCCCTCTACCATCGAGCTTAATACAATTGTTGTGAAAAATTTAATTCTTCCGAAGATTGAAGTGTTAGTAAACAATATTCCAGCCACCGTCCTCCTGGATATAGTAGGAGCTCAGTGTAGCTTTTTGGCAGAAAAATGTTTTTAAAAAATGTTTTCGTTGGTATATAATCTACTGTTCGGATAATACGACGGTGATAGCAGCCCAGGGGGAAAGATGCAAATGTATAGGTAAAGTACCACTGTATATACGCATTAAGGACGAGCATTAAATTTCTTTAGACTCTGGATTCTTAAATTCCGCGAGACATCCGATGATAGACTTTGTACGAAAGTTGATCCAAAAGATTCTAGCATCGTATATATTTAAAAAAATAATTATCTGGCAATAAATTTCTCTTGCAGACATGTAGTAACAATACAAATTGAACAAATTTGAAAGTTTCGTTAGAAAAATCGTATGCTTTTCTTTTTCTGACTGTTTACTGAACGAAGTGAAGTTCTAATTTATTCTGAAATATATAAAATTGAGTATTGTTCTGTGGTAAAATTTCAGACTAAATAATGTATTAATGACAAAGAAATAAAACAACGCTTGTATCATGTGTATGCTGATACGTCTCCTTCCTATTCTACTGTTAAACAATGGGTCAAATAATTTCGCATGGGTCGAAAATTCCTAGATGATTCTCGTGAAGATTGAAGAAGGTCCGAAGATCCATTAGAAGTACTGACATAAAAAAATATTGCTTGTGTCCAGAAGGATGAGTGATAGAAGATTAAAATTTAAGAAGATAGCAGCAAAATTGCATTTGTCCAAAACAACTGTTTTGCGCATTCCACATGAACATCTTCACTTGAACAAATTCTCTGCATCAATGATTATCCCGACTTCTTTCCGCCCCACCAGTGGCTGAGTAGTTAAGATCATTGAACGCCGTTAGTTCGACCCAGTTTATATTCGATCCCAGGCAAACAGGTTAGCTGCATGGGTGCTTTTTGTGGTTTTTTCCATGTGTAAAGTGAATATGAGCCAATTTCTCGCAGAAATTCCTCCATCAAGGCATCTCTCATCTTAGGCAGATAGCCTTCTTGGCTTTGCCATATTGAAATAACCTAACTTAACCTGACATTTTTTAGCAATTCAGAATGGCAATGCTAGTGTAAGGAGATGGCTCCCCTTTACAGCCGTGATTTATATCTAAGTAGTTATTATCCGTTCTCCAAACTGAAATCTGACTTTTCCTGAAATGATGATAATGGTGTGAAAAGAGCAGTTATGAAACATTTTGAAGGAAAAGTCTTTAGATTACTCTTTCAGGGGAATAGGAATCCTCATTAAATGATGTGAAAAATGTACAGAGGAACGAAAAGATCATATTGAAAAATAAACTAATAAAATTTTCTCTATTTTTTTTTAAGTATATTAGGTCGGAGACTGTTGAATCAACTTACGTATAGATAACTGAATTTGACAGGCTTTTTCTATTCTATGGAACCTGGCCTTCCCAGGAAGGTTCTTATTAGAATATGGCTGTTAATACGGTAGAACCCTGTTTATACGAAACACTGGTGACAAGATTATTTCGGAATAGCACTATTTTTCGGATAAGCCATGACCGATGGAAAATGTTTTCGACTTTTAAGGTAAGAAATAAATGCGTATGCTGGAGCAAAGGTATATGTATTGCAAGACATATACGTGTTTCTAGTATATACATATGTGTACAATATACATATAGATATATATGTGTTCATGTAATACTGTTTAAAATAATGAGTAAACTTTTTAATAGCTATTACTAATGGTCATAAATAAATGAGTTCCCCCCTCCCTTTTAATTTTGTTTACGCTTGTACGCAGCTATGTTGCGTCATCATTTTATAAACAGCCTTTCACGAAAATCATCTTACAGGCAGAGATTTCAGAATTCACTATTTCTGCATACACTCTACTGAGATCGCTTCTTTTCATTTCAAAATATGTAATATAATTAATTCATTCTTGTAAGGAATAAAACGTTAAATAAAAGTAGATTTTAAAATGAAACTGGAGATGACTGTGTGAGGTTAAGACTAATTATACATAACAAACACTTGGTTGACCTCTCTAGACTGCAGACGAATTTCCGTCCCGTTATTACCTTAGAATCCAATAACACAAAGCGAATACAACTGTAAAATCGATTAAAAAAATTTTTATGCTTTGAGTTGGTAGTTTATAAGCTAAAACTTCACTTATCAAGCGCTTCTTGCAAGCTGAGAATATAAGGCTAACTTTAAATATTTACAACGTAAAAGGAAAGAAAATTGTAAGAAACCGGCATCAGAACAAACGTAAATGGTATTAAAAGGCTAGAAATTACCGAAGCCAGCAGCTAGCTGTTTGGTAGGTGAAATATGAGAGTTACGGTGTTGCTGATTGAAGTTGCTAATACTATAACTTACACCGTCCCTCGTTATTTAAATTCACTTAATTTGCGTGCCTAGTTGACATGACATTTCCTTTACCATAAAGTGTGAAGAATCACTGAATTCTGTGTTATTTTCTTCCACCGTTTGTGTTAAGCTGTTTCTTAACGTTATTTTTCCTTTCAGAGATTTCTTCCAATGAGATTTTCGGGATATTTTACTTATTCACTCATTTCAAGGTCAATTATATAAATTAAAAAAGATTCGATAATTTAGATAATACTTAGATAACCTATAAGAACCAAAGATTAGAATATTATATTTTCTTGCTTAATTATAATGAATAATAATGCTTAATTATAATAAAATTATAATGAATTTGGAATAATTATAATAAAAGTTATTATAATTATTCCTTGCTTAATTATAATAAAATTATAATGAATTTGGAAAAAAAAATTGACAAAAAAGGGCGGGGATTACAAACTTTTCCATTTGAAAACAAAAATAAACTTTCGAATGGATCTTGATAACTACTGTTTAAAACCAACCAAGCATAAATGCTGTTATATCCCTATCACTTATGGTTATTTCACAACTTCTTAACAAAGAAACCGACCTCAGAAAATAGTCTTCGCCTCAACAGAGACCGATGAAATAGTTTATAGTGAATCACATGCAGCTAAATTCAAAATGTTAGAAGTTCTATACCCTAATGTCCCAAATAAACTATAGTTATTGTGGTGTTCTTTTGCAGCTTATGCGTATTTGGCTTCATGGCGCCATCATTTTCAACTAGCCGTCATTCGTGATCGTTTTATAAAGCTCTTTTTTGCTTTATTTAAACTGCATTATTTGTGTAAGTACAATTTTTATTGTTATATATTTTACCAAATTGTGTTTCTAAAAATCAGTGTATTGGTATCCAGTTTCCAACTAACACTGAACGTACACTTTTTGGACATAACAAAGCAATTTCGACAAAATCAAAGTTTCATAACGGGTGTATTTAATTTACGTAATTTATATGCTTAAACAAATTATTTGCTTTCAAGTTCTACAATCCTATCAGCAAAATCTTCTTTTCGGCAACTGAGAACAATAGAGACCCACTCTATTTCTACGCGGATGTCATTAGAAAGATAAGTTCAATTCACAAAACGCGCACGTGTGCATGGGGGAGGAGAGGATCAGATTCAGTTTAGCCCGGGACAAACTGAAGTAAACTTGCAGCCTTGCAGGTTGCTTCTGCTGAAAATTAAGTAGTACAAGAATATTCTAAAGCATTGTATTTCAGTTTGAAGTCAGTAGCACAAACTGATTAAGTAAGTCAAGCCAAAGTTATCAGGAATGTGGATTAAACTATATTCTACATTCCTTCCCTGATGACTGGAAACTGGGACTTTTTACTTTAATTTAAAACATTGATCTCGAAGAACGTGTTTAAATGGCTCTTTTCTTTATATGTAATAGATATAGGCATTAAAGAAATAAATAAATAAACATAATGAAAGATTTCAAATAGTGATTGTTTCTTATTTGCTAAAATCGCAACGCCCAATAGAAGTGTCTGTCTCAGAGGAGAGATGCTTTCGTGAAGAGCTTTATAGGATAATGCTTCGCACTCTCGTTACACGCGAGAAAAATTACAAAGAATCTCATTCAGCCAGCTCGTTCGCCAGATTTGAATCCGAGTCGAACTACCATTAAAAGCTGGCTACCATTAAAAGCAGCGCTTTCTAACGCTTTGAGTGTCGTTAGCTGTATGAATTCTTACTGTGTAGTGTGAAGAATGTATAAGCACCTTTCTTTGCCTTCATGTGGGCTTTCTGCATGCTTCCAATAGATGTGAATGGCTTCTCACATCCATGGGTCAGGAGCTAATGCCTCAGTTTCTTCATTAGTTTAGGGAGTAGATCGAAGGAATCCATCATCTCTAGTTAATGATTTCTTTCTTTGAATAGCTGCAGAAAAGATTCGGAATTGGTAATCTGTAAGAACAAACAGTTCAAGCTGAAGAATATCTCCTAGTGCAATTTCAGCCTTTCCCAAGTCAAATATGTCGGAGGTCTTCACGATAACTGCAAAAATGTTCAAAAACGACATCAAATCTTAAATATTAGACATTGGTTGCTGTTACAAAAAACAATTGTGCCAGTTCTTTTTTTTTTGCTTTCTTTAGAAGAAATACCGCCTGAATTTCAAGAATACAGTACGACTAAATACTTTTTGTATAGTGGTTACATAGCCATCTTTACGCAGTAACCATACTGCGAAACTATGCAATTCTGACCTCTTCAACATTTGGTTGTAAACACATTGTTTCCACTTTAAAACATGAATCAAGCAAAGAAGGCTTTCATAAGGCAATAGTTTTGGGCACGTGACTTGTTCTAAGGAAATGATATGGAATTTAAATCTTTAGCTGGACCTCACAGGAAAAAATTATATTAATAAGAAAAATATTTTCGTATGCTTATCATTGACAAAACAGTCGCATGCTCAAAATTACCTGAAATAGCATTAATTAAAATCTGGAGCATCAAATTCAAATATTGCTAAACAAGCTATACAAATATGTTGCATGTAAATTTATAGAAGATGCATTTTACATCACAAATATATTAAAACAGGAGTGGCCACAGGGCGGTTCTCGCAGGCGAGTGGTGCCGATCTTATGCGAATAAAATGTATGTGTGAAATCTGATAGACTAAAACTACTTAACTTTCAAAAGAAAGGCACCGCATGCTGACAGCGTTAGCCACTAAGTCTCTAAACCCCGATTATGCCTTGTCAAGAATTCAAGCTAAAATCCCTGCTATTGAGGAGTGGTTCAGTCACTGGAAAACGTGTATTCAGCCAGAAAAATCCAAGATTCTACTCATTCGAAATCGCAGAGAGGGAACGTGTCAGAACTGGGGTTAAACGTTTTGGCAAAATCATCCCTAGAGTTGATAAAACAAATTATCTGGGAGTTACCCTAAACAAGAACTACAATTGGAAGGATCATATGCTTAGAGTAAGCGGAAATGCACACGGGATCATTTTCAGGCTTTTCCCTCTTCTAAAGAATGAGAACCTCTCCCTCAGACTGAAAAAGAGGATTTATGAGGCTGTAATCCGACCCATTCTCACGTATGCTTCCCCAGCCTGGGCAACCTACAGAGCAAACGAGATTAGCAAACTCCAAGTGCTTCAAAATAAGGTGCTAAGAATCATCACAAAAGCTCCTTACTATGTTCGGAATAAGACCCTCCACTACGACTTGAAAATGGATACTATTCAGGACTACCTCAGCAGAATAAACAACAACTTCTTTAATAATATTATCAACGAGAATCCCGCTAATTTCACGGATATTCTTATTTACAAAATCCTGGCTGAAGACAAATTTCTCCGCCCCTTCGCCGCCCATCTCTTGAGTTCAGATCTCGTCAACCAATCAGAAGTCGCCACTATCTCAAGAAACAACCCAGACGCGAACTGACGTTGTTTTTCCAACTCAAGTGTTTCTGACATCCTTTTTATGATCTAATTTAATTTGGATCTTCTGAACATTTTAAGTGCTTAACTGAAGTTTGGCTATCCTACACAAGTCATCCGAAGTTCCTCCCTCCAGCCTCTGCTTGGCGGAATCCATCTAAGAAGTAACAGTACAGGAGCAAGGAGCTTCTTTTTTCTCTTTCCATTTCCAGCACATTTCCACCTCCACGAGAGAAAATTCCTTTCAGGTTTCTTCTCTGTCAGGCTCTACATGGGACTACATTAGGAACTGGCAAGAGCAGGATATTGTTTTTCTGCTGATGGCCAGTAAAACCACAAAGGAAAGTGACGATTATCCAGAACAGGACGAAAACCCCGTTTCAACTGCTTCACAAGCAAAGAAAAAATCCAGTAGGAAAAAATCTAAAACACGCCAACTCCCTGAAAGTGTGAAAGATATTATCTCCTTCAAACCTACGCGGAAAGAACAGGAGATCACCACCGCTCCCGTACCCGTGGCGTCGGCCACAGAAACGATCGCGGCAGCAAATCCGGAGCCACCCGCTGCATACCCAGCCAATGACGAAGCTCCTGACGACGATGATATGGAAGGATTTCAGTACCCACGTAGGAAATCGAAAATTCCTCCGATCACTGTAAAAGATGACAACATTACATGGAAACAACTTATTAAACTATTGGATGATAAAAATTTTGAAGACTACAAAGCCAGAATGATAGGATACTATCAGTTTGATATCAACGTCTTCTCTTCGGACACTCACCGTAAAATCACGGCTTTTTTCAATGAACAAGGCATTAAGTACTATACTTATGTCTTGCCCGATGAGAAAAAATTAAAAATTGTCATCAGAAGCATTCCCTCATACACTTCGCCGACAGACGTGGGAGAAGCTCTCACGGCCCTAGGTTATCAAGTGGATAACGTTGTACAACTGACACGCCGCAGAGGTCCGGACATCATCAAAATGCTCTTGTACCAGGTGTTCATGCCACGCAATGATAAAAGCCGGACGATTCACAACCTCGAATACCTCATGAGGCTCAGAGTCAGTGTAGAAACTTATAAAGAACGTAGAGGCCAGACGCAATGTTATAGATGCCAGGGCTTCTACCACGCTCAAAGTACCTGCAAGTTACTACCATGCTGCGTGAAATGCGGCTTAGGACACGAATCCCGTGATTGTTCAAAACCAAAAGATGCTCCCCCTAAGTGCGCAAACTGCGGATTAGAACACGTCGCAAGTTATAGAGCTTGCAGTGCTTTCCCGAAGCCAAAGCAACAGGGAAGTAGACTGTATTCGGAACGCGTTGTGACAAACAGCACTCGTAGGATGGACTCCCGAAATTCCACCGAAATTTCGGAGTTAAATCAAAAGCTCACGGAGGCTAAAGAGATGATAGCCAAACTCACGGTTGCATTGACCATGTTAAAAGACCTCCAAACACCTACTGCAGTTGGAAATTCAGCCAGGCCATCAACTAGCCAAAATGAATAGAGACTCTCCTAACTCGCACATGCCGATTAGAATTTTACTATAGAACGCGCAGAACCTCACCACGAAAATCCCAGAGCTGCAAGATTTCATTAGAAGAGAAGATGTGGACATCTGCTTGATCACCGAAACCCATGCCATCCCAAGTAAAAAGCTGAATATTTCAAATTTCACTTCATACAGATGCGACAGACGGCGCCACAGGGGCGGCGGAGTAATCATCTACGTGAAGAAATCTTACGAGGCCTGCCTTCTAAACTCAGATAACTCCAAACCATATGAGATGGTAAAAGTACAAGTAAAGCTTCCTAAACTGGGGAAAATAAACTTTTGTGCAGTTTATAATCCACCGGACAACCCCCTGACGGAAAATAACCTTAACGAACTGTTAGCCAGCCAAGAGCCCTGCATAGTTGGAGGTGACTGGAATTCCAAACACACAGACTGGGGCTGTCGCAGCACCAACAAAAATGGAAAATCTATTCACAGTTATATCAATAACCATCCTATCTATCTTTATGTGCCGGATGAAGCTACTTACTGCCCCTCTATTCCAAGAAGGAGGCATGACATTTTGGACTTTTTTCTAGCTACCGAAAATATCCCCATGTCTCTCCAGACAGTTATGGACTTATCGTCCGATCATATTCCGGTGATTGCTCGTTTAGGTGGAGTACAACAGATTAAAGATAAACAACAAACATCAACGGACTGGAATCTCTTCTATAACACTGCCCTAACCTCACCTTTTAATTTAGAACCGCTACGATCAGAGACTGACATCGACAAAGCAATCCAAAATTTTACTACTAAAATGCAGGACTTTTTACAAAAGGCTACCTCTACTGTCAGCACAAATCGTGCGGACGGCACCCTGCCTGCTAACATCAGAGCAGTTATCACCGAAAGAAACAGACTCAGAAAACAATACGGCAGAGACTGGAATCCAACCACAAATACGCTAATCAACAGACTCACCCATCAAATTAAAAGCCTGATTGCTGAACATAGAAAAGAACTATGGAATTATAAAATTGATAATTTAAATCTGGAGGATGGCTCTTTTTGGAAATTCACTCGAAATCTAAAAAAGGACTTTTATCATTCCCGTCCAATCAAAACTCAGAATGGCTTCGCCTATTCTAATCAAGAGAAAGCTGACACCTTCGCGAAACATCTCAGCGATCAATTCATGCAAAACGAAATCTCAAGTGGAAATGAATCTTTAATCGACAATGAAGTGCAACAATGGCTTAACACTCCCTCCCCACGTAACATTATCAAACTCACTACTCCTCACGAAATCAAGGAGATCATCAAGCATGCAAATGCGAAAAAGGCCCCAGGAGCTGATAGGATTAACAACAAACTGCTTAAGAATCTCCCGTATTGCCTGATCACCAAACTCACCAGTATTTACAACGCATGCCTATCACGCTCATATTTTCCTACTGCCTGGAAACACGCCAGCATTTTCCTTATCCAAAAACCTGGCAAACCCCCAGATGAGCCTTCAAGCTACCGACCGATCAGTCTCTTATCTACTTTAGGGAAGATTCTCGAGAGACTCATACTTAACAGACTTCAACAACACATTGACACCATCGCAGACGAACAGCACGGCTTCCGTAAAGGTCTATCAACAACTCATCAGCTAATTAGGATTACGGAATACATCGGAGCGGCGATTCATAACAAAAACAGTGTGGCTATCCTTATGCTAGACGTGGCGAAAGCTTTCGACCGCGTCTGGCATAAGGGATTAATCTACAAGCTCGTGCACATGAATATCCCCCGTGAAATTATCCTCATGCTTATATCATACCTCAAAAATAGGACTTTTTCGGTAAAACAAGGTGACTACACTTCAGTACCTCATTCCATTCAAGCAGGCGTAGCACAAGGCAGTATTCTCTCGCCTTTACTTTATACAATCTACGCTAACGATTTTCCTAATTTTAAAGATAAAATGAACACCATCTTAGCCTGTTACGCGGATGATACAGCGATCATCGCCAAATCAAGACGCCCCAACCATGCACTAGAAAAGCTACAACAAGCAATTCCCGAAATAGAGGAGTGGTGCAAAAGATGGAAAGTAAAAATAAATCCTGAAAAATCTCAAGTCCTAGTGATCCGGAAATACAAAACCAGAGATCGACTCACCTGTAACATCACTATGTTTGGGAAACCAGTTCCCATCGTAACGACGGCAAAATATCTCGGCGTAATTTTCAACCGAAGTTTTACTTGGACAAACCATATAAGCTACGTGTGTGGAAAAGCCTACGGTATAATTAAACGACTTTATCCGCTACTCGCCAAAGACTCTGGCCTCAGCCTCAACCGCAAGAGACGGTTATACACAGCCATCGTTAGGCCGATTATCACGTATGCTGCACCGACCTGGGCAAGTGCAACTAACGGTGATATCCGCAAGCTACAAGTCCTGCAAAATAAGTTTCTAAGGACTATTACAAACGCCCCTTACTACATTAGGAATGAAAATCTACACTGGGACCTCAAGATTGAGTACATGAAAGACTTTTTACATAAACTCAATGCGAACTTTTTCCAGAAAGCTGCGACGAATACGATCGCAAATTTTGCCCATATCCTGGACTATGAAATTATCTTAGAAGATTTGTTTATTCGTCCCTATGCTTCATATTTAATCAGGCAAGCATAATAATCGTCTTAATTTTACAAAAACAAGTCCTGTGCGCGATGTTCATATCTTCTCTTCGAAAATATCAACGCTTATGAATTCGATCAATCACCAGCAAGCAACAGTTAGCTGCAAACAATCACAGATTTTCTCCCGACTTTCGCATGAGAATTAATCGCATGTTGTCAACTTTCTTTTCCACATATCAAGTATAATTTTCTGATTAATTTGATGGGTAATATGCCCATATACCTAATGAGCTGTGGAGTTACTGAGAGACAAAAGGAAATTAGGACTTTGCTATTTCCCTGACAGCGAGCCCAATTGGTTAACTCCAACGAGGCCACGCTCCCTGCTCTTCGACCGGCATTTCGCCGTACCAGCTCCAGGCAGCGCTCGGGCATGCAAGGAAGAGGCAGTATTGACTTTCGTACTCATCAAATCTTCCTCTCAGAGGAAACATTTCAGGCTTTCCACTGTATTAGGACTTTACACTTTGAATGTCTGGGAAGTATTGCCTTGGCAATAGATACCCAGAACAACACAGCAGTATCGCAAGGTTTTTGTTCCGAAAATTCGATGCAGCGTTTCAGTGAATAAGCACCAGTGAGAGTTCCTATAACAAGTTTTAATTATTCTTACAATTACATCTGTCTGCGTGATGTCTCTTAAACTTGCAAAAATTTTTATTTTCCGAATCTAAGCTTTCTGCGTTCACATAACGAGTTAACTCGATTTTAGACATTCAGAAGTGGTACTTGAAGTCCATAACAGTTTTTAATGAACAACCAGAAATAATACTTTACTTGAAGCCCATAAAAGTTTTGCAGGAATCAAAATAACATATTGCTGCATATTTAAATCAGCATTGATTACTGATACCTAAATATCGTGAGAATATGCGTGCGAATAAAAATGAATTTGGATTTGTTGATACTGTTGGAATAACATTAAGTTATGTTATTCGTTTCAAAGAATTTATTTCAAACACATTACAAACATTTAATTCTCTTTAATTAAAAAGCAGTTAATTTATACGTTATTCAACTGTCTAGTAAGATATAAGAAGCAAACATTTGTTTATGTTGGTATAAATTTAAAAAAACAGTTTTACGCATGGCCAGGTGTACCTAATAAAATATAATCTACAGTTTCGTATTGTACTCCTTTCTGTTTATTGGAACAACAAATGAAATTTTGTTTTCAAACCATGAACCAGAAGTGATACTTGACTTCAGGTCTGTTGTTGTTTACAAACGGAAATGGTAGGAGGTCATATGCTGCCCGCTTCAGATTTTTATTATTATTAAAATTGATAATAATTAATGTTACGAAATTCTCATAAAATGTTCGATAATGATGCATTTAAAGCGCAAGAAATGCATTTCTAGCTAATCAAATTAAATGGGACTTTTTAACGCTATTTTTATGGATATGTCCTTTCGATATTAAACTATAAAAAAACTTAAAGAAATTAAAATAGTATAATTCTCTTAGACACTCATTTTTGTTTCCATTATGAGGATATTTTCGAAATAAAAATATATTTGAAGATTCTAATCGTTTTAACTCCTTTTAGAAATTTCTTTCTTTTCATGAAATATTAATAAACTATAAACTAACTATAATTAATCAATTAACTATAATGTTGTTAGTTAAGCTGATTTTTTAGGAACTTATTTAAATTTATCGCTTACAACTATGCATCATTTACTTTTAGTACGTGCTTTCGGAATTTCCTTATCTGATATGAGGGATAACAATTCAAAACGTTATAAAGCTGTCTGATATGCAACGTATATCTTATCTAGGCTTTTTACGCTTTCTTCCGGTTTAATTCACGCTTAGAATGTTTGCCTGTAAACTCTTTATCTATATTTCATTCACTGTATAGTAGTTTTTTATCGTCACATTTACGTGAGATTTTTATACGTTTCATGGCATGAACGTTTATTCCTGTCGTTTCTTCTCCCTCAATAAGCTGCAACAAATTCAGTGCAAGCAAGGGTGCGATAGGTACCGAGCATCTAATGTAGTTTGATTAATAGCAAATAAAACTGCAAAAAATTAATAGTCTCAATACCCCTCAATATATGTAGAGCTCAATATATGTAGAGCTCAATATATGTAGAGATCTTCGGCGACATCCATGACATATAAATGCTTTGTTTCAGCATCTAGTCTTGAGTGCAAATTTTCAACTTTAATGTAACAGTTTCTAACAAGTATTCGTAGCCGCAGAGTCATCTTTCCGATTAGCATACTGTATATTGAGTGTTTTATTGTAGTATTTGACATGTTATATCAGTATATGTACATAATCTCGTTGAGTGTGTTGCATAATTTGTTATCTGGTAGTGTATAGTTAGTTAGTCAATAGTTAGTTTACTGTTGCATAATGGTAAGTAAGAGCGATGTCTAACAGCAGTCTTGAAAGCAGAGGGCCTTGGCTGTAGAGCTTTGTAAATATGCGCTGAAGTATATTGTTAGATACTATGTTTTGATTTGACTCAGCCTCCTAGTTATGCCGCAAAATATTATCCCATCTTACAGTTTTTTACTGTCATTGTTCCCGAAAAGGGTATCTATTGTTCAGTGTTCTGGTGATTAGATTTAGTGTTACATTTCGGCATTATGTACAAGATTTGTCTAATTTACTGATAAGCGCATTATTTGTTTTGTGTTCCTATTTGTAGCTTTTGATATATTATATCAGTGTGTTATACAGTATTCCATTAAGTGTTTTCCATGGCTTTAGTGCTTTGTAGTTACTGCAATATTTTATCTTTATAATTTTCAATGGGATGTTTCCAAATAGTGTTTTGTTTTTGATTACATTTCAGCATATTTACTTTGTGTAGCTACACAGTTTTTTTCTTTTCCTTATCAGTTTTGAATATTATTTTAATTCGGTATATCTTCTTAATTGTATATATTCTATTTTGTATCAGGGTGCTGTATTGTATACCGATAAGTGTGTTGCAATCAAGAATGTGATGTGTATCCAAAATAGTCCTTTGTATCCCTTACCTAGATGTGACTCTGAACCCCCCTTTTGTTTTTTAATTTAGACTTAGTAAATGCCATTTGGGCTTCTGCAGGGCGGATCATACTGCAAGGGCTTGTTCCCGGCCAGGAGTCCTCCTTAGCAGTATAAAAGTAAAAAAAAGTCTCAATACCCCACCGCAAAGAAGGCACGTTTCAGCATAATAGATAGTTCCTTGCCCTTTCCCTGGGCCAACGGTTCAGATATTTTCAACCAAATGCAAATCCTTATCTGTCCCATAGTTAACTGATATTCTAGCCATAAGTTTTTCACTTCCTGACTTGAGGTAACATTTCGATATGAATGTGATCTATGGGATCTATGGGACATATCATCTACGTTTTCCACGAATTTACTTTTCTTTGAAGGAAACTGAAGCGTAAATGCAGTTTAGTAACATCGATATCAAACTCGTTAATAATGTAGGTAAAAGAAGTTTTAAAATTTACAATCGTGTTTCGACTGACTTTTGAGACTGAGTTTCATACGGAGAGAGTGCCGAAGTTTCTTCCATGGAGGTTCAAACTGAAATTACAGTATTATAAGATTTCTCTTACAATAAGAGATGTAAAGCATATGGATTTAGTGGCTTTATAATGTATGTTAGAATTATCCATTAGTGAGTGGAGAATTCCAATGCATATATGAGACAGTCTTGAATTTTATCCTTGCCTTAGCTGCTTGCTACATTTTCTCTCATCTTAATTTTACATTCATCCCTAGTTCTGATTCCCTTTGAATTGATCCAGTTTAATATTCTAAGGGTTTTAGTCTGTTGCCTTTAAACATTTTTTGAAAAATTTCATTTTCTTTTGTCAAAACCTTAAATAAATCATAAAATATGAATAAAAACTCTAATGCAATATCTCTTGATTTCTTTTTGTACTAGGTACGCCTAGAAAGTAGTATGCATATCGCAGGAGCCAAACGTTGTAAAATTCAGATCATGAATAAATCATATAAATGTCAAAATCTTTTTAATTATTGTAATGATACTTATAATTTTTATGCTATTGGCTTTTACTTTTTTTTCGTAATTATTTTTTTTAATGTGTCAGGGGCTTTTGTACCATACAGCATACATTTTCTCTCATCTTAATTTTACATTCATCCCTAGTTCTGATTCCCTTTGAATTGATCCAGTTTAATATTCTAAGGGTTTTAGTCTGTTGCCTTTAAACATTTTTTGAAAAATTTCATTTTCTTTTGTCAAAACCTTAAATAAATCATAAAATATGAATAAAAACTCTAATGTCAAGAAAATAACTCAGATAATATGAAATCATGCAAGGTGCTTCCTTCAGAATATGTGAGGTGGTTCAAAAGTTCTTGCTACTTTTAAAACGATAAAGACGTATAAGAAGTAGACACAATGTTTACAGTAACTAATAGAGTTTTACATTTCATCACTGGACCTATCTACCTTATGAAACTTATTTTCGCGAGTTTACTTTTATTTCGTACCTAACTGTGTATAAAAATATTATTTGATAGCAATATGGGCAGAGCCGGTTTAAGCAATTCGGGACTTTAGGCTTAATGTTCTTTCAAATGCCCTAATTCCACTTTCTGTCTTCTACAAGGAAAAAACTGAATTACGGGACAATAAAGCTTGACCTAGAGCATACTAAAATCTGCAGCCTTAAACCGGAGTATTGTGGACTTGGGTGGTAATTATGCCTTCTGTACGAAGCAGAATAAAATTGCGCGAAGCTTTCTAAGGCATTTTCATACTAGTGAAGCTGGCCGGGATGATCTTATGTCTACCCATCATTCATGCAATATCTCTTGATTTCTTTTTGTACTAGGTACGCCTAGAAAGTAGTATGCATATCGCAGGAGCCAAACGTTGTAAAATTCAGATCATGAATAAATCATGTAAATGTCAAAATCTTTTTAATTATTGTAATAATACTTATAATCTTTATGCTATTGGCTTTTACTTTTTTTTCGTAATTATTTTTTTTAATGTGTCAGGGGCTTTTGTACCATACAGCATACTTTAATTGCAGTGCTATAAAAAATGTCAGCATATAATCGTAGACTGCAGACCTTCCAAACAGAATTTTCTTTCCAGAGTTGCTTTAGAAATAGATTTAAGACTTCAATATGACCAAAGTTGAACTAGCTGTTTAACTTCGAATTTTGAAATTATGTTTCCTGAAAATTCAGAGGCCGTACGCGAACTGAAAAGCGAAATATTTAAATTTGGACTTAATTAGAAATTAAGTATCAGTTTAGAAAACAGTTTCTGGTGGTAATAAATAAATTACGATTACCGATATGTAGACTTCCGGGAAAAGTTTTAGCAATTCATTCCCCTCCACCCCCCCTAAAATTTATTTTATCCACAAGAATCTTGTAGAATTTGTATTCAGTATTGGCTTTAGTATCGGTATATAATCATTTCTTAAAATTATTTGAATAAATAAAAAATGAAAAACATTTCTAGCCCAATGAATTTTTATATATTAAATAATTATTAGTAAATTAATAAGTATTATTAATGAAATTATTAAAAAGTAATAGGTTCCATTTACTTCTGAGAGCTTACGATTAGAAAATAAAAACTTCTTTAAAGGAGAATTTTTTTTTTCCCTTTTTAGCATTTTTACGTAAGAATTGCAATCTTTTCAGAAATGCAGCAAATCTGAAAAAACCGTAAACGAAGAAATCTTGTCTTCTAAGATTTCCCATATCGTTTGATTAATAAGTTGCCAAACACAGAAAGAAAAAGGAAGAATCGTTGAAGCTAGAATTAAGGTCTTGCCAGCCACAAAACTCAACTATTGTAAAAAGTTTCGTGAGAATTAAAAAATAGAGCTAAATTTGATGATTTGGTTTATTTAATTATGGGAAAGCACACGAGGGCTACTGCCGAAGGGGACGGATGTCTCGTGGAAAACTTTCTAAGGGCAACTGGTTAGTATACATGTTACATATGGGGAAATCACGAAAAAGCCCATGCAGTCAGCCCGTTCGCCTGGAATCCAACCCAGTTCTAAACTACCATTATTCAACGACTTTACCGTTCGGCCGCTGGAGGGCGCTAAACTTAATGAAGTTAAGATTTTTAAAAATAATTGACAAATGATAGACTAGATTAGTGCACGAAACATTTTACAGTTGTAAAGAATTTTCTCCTTCCTTATTTCCTTCCTTCGTAATATACTTGGAAGTTCGTCCGGCTGCCAATCGGGAAGTTCAGAGTTCGAATTCCGGTGAGGGCAGCGCTGATTTTCGTGTTTCCTGCTGTGAAGTAGACCTAATGTTTATAATTAATGAAACATGTAAGAAATTAGTAGGAGGGGCAAGTAGACAGAAACAAGGATCTGGAATTGCTTGAAATTTTTATTTTGTTTAATATACAGGGTGTAACCTGAAATGTTGCGACAAACTTCAATAGGAGGTAGGGCACATCAGAAAGATTAAGAATTGCATAGGAACCTATACACGGAAATGTCAGGGGTAAGTGGTAGCAGGGGTAGAAGATGGCAAAAGAAGCAAAGAGGGATTAATTTGAAACATTTATTGGATATGAATACAAATGATGTACGACAGCTTGAATGTTACAACAGATGCTGGAAGCCTGCACCATCAGACGCCACACATGCCTGACACTGACAGACCTTTTGAATGCGGTGAATTATTTGATCTTTCTGGAGCAGTTTCTTCCTGATTTGTTTGACGATGTTCCACCAAATGTGAGGCGCAACATCTGATTCCAACATAATGGGGCCCCTGCTCATTTTGGACTGGATGTTCGTAGCCATTTGAGAAGATCATTCCCGCATCGATGGACTGGACGTGGTGGAGCAGTTTCCTGGCCCCCACGCTCACCGGATTTATCGAGCTTTAGTTTCTTTTGTGGGAAGGCATCAAAAATGTCGTGTGTCTCGATCCTGTTGTGTCTGAAATGGATCTAGTGGCAAGACTCGCTTGTGCAGCTGCTACAATGAAAGAAACTGCCGGTATGTTTGAACATGTCCGACAATCAATGGTCCGTCGGTGTCAGGCATGTATGGCGTCTGATGGTGCAAACTTCGAGCGTCTGTTGTAACATTCAGGCTGTCGTACACCATTTGTATTCATGTCCAATAAATGTTTTAAATTAATCACTCTTGTTTCTTTTCCCATCTTCTACCTCAGCTATCACTTACCCCTGACATTTCCGGACATGGGTTCCTATGTAATTCTTAATCCTTATGATGTGCCCTACCTCCCCTAGAAGTTTGTCGCAACATTTACGGTACACCCTATATACAAAATGATTTTTATGAAATATGTATTCAATACCAATGACTTTCTTTGAAAAATGAAAACGCTGAGTAGAGATTAATTTAATGTTTAGACAATGGAAACTACTAAATTTGAGGGATTAACATCTCCACTTTCTTTTACATTTACTTTAAGATAAAAACTATGATTTTCATCGCGATTTAGAATGCAGAACGATCGCAGGGTCAGTTCATGATAACCTTTATAAAGATGAAGAAACATACCATAGTATGAGAATCACAGTTATAGAAAGCGGAGGAAAGAGAATTATTAACTAAGGAGGAAAATAGCTTTTATGTTGATATTTATTGCGAAATTGTTTTTACTTAAGTAACTATTATACTCCAATTTTTATATCCGTTAGCTCTGTTCTCTCATTTGTTTGATTCTAGTGAGTATTTTGATGTGAGCTGAAAAACACTGTCCGATACTTAACTGACTTACATTCATTGAGTAAGATAGTACACTCACTTCCAAAAGTTAAGCACGAAGATGTAAAATGCAAAAAAATCAACAAATACTGCTTTGATTGACAAAATTCGGCAGGAAAGTAGCATACATATTTATGCATAAAACAAAATTAATAATTATATACAGATACCACGAAGGCATGCGAAGAAGGCGGGAGAAATACCTTATAACATACTGAAGACTTAAACAGAATTATGTATAAAGAGAAAATAAACCGCATAAAATGAAAAAAGGACGTTAGTAGGGTATGTGATGCCCCCTCATCTGTATACAAAGTTTACACCTTGTGATCATGCTTTCAATTATGTGGTCAACCACCGCAGAATTAAGCAATCGCCATTCTTCTTGTACAGCCGTTTCCAGCTCAATAAGAGTGGCTGGAGGTGGGAAACGTGAAGATACAGCAAGGACGAGAGCATCCCAAAGATTTTCAATGGGATTAAGGTCGGGCGAATATGCTAGCCACGCCATGCGCGCAATCCCTTCTTTCTCCAGGTGGTCACCGACGAAGTCAGTTCTATGGGGACGTACGTTATCGTCCATTAAAGCAAAAGTAGGGCCAACTGCTGCAGCGTACAATCTCACAATGGGTCCTAGGACTTCATCTCGATACCGGACAGCCGTCAAAGAACCCTGTTTAAAGATGTGCAGGTCGGTGCGGTATCCTAATGAAATCCCTGTCCACACCATAATGCTTCCGCCTCGGAATGCGTGATGTTCGGTGATGTTTTGGGACTGATTGCGTGTTCGTTGTTCACGCCATATCCTTATACGCTTGTCATCTAGCTCTAGAGCAAATTTTGACTCATTAGTAAACATGACATTGCCCCTGTCAGACACATTCCAATTGACATGTTCCCGGCACTACTGTAATCGTGCCTCCTTGATTGGACGGGTAAAGAAACACAAACTCGTAGTACCCGGGCGTACAGTCCACTCATATGCAATCTTCGGCGTACAGTAGCTGCAGATATCGCCTTACCAATGGACGCTGTAACCATAGATGTCACACGTGTGGAGGTCGTGTGAAATCTATAGTTACCGTTTGACTACAATAGCAGTGCGATTCCGCTTGACTACAATAGCAATATACCAATCTCCCGCCGGGGTTGTAACCCTTGGGCTACCGGCTACGGGGCTTCGGACAACTGTCTGCGTGGTTTGGAATTGTTTCCATAAACATGAAATTACAGAATGATGAACGCCGAAGAAAAGAGCAATATTTGTGATCGACTGTCCTGCTTCAATGCGCGCCACAGCACGCCAGCGCTCAGAATCTTTCATTCATCTTCTGGAAGTCATAGAAACACGTATGTCTTGAAAACAAATTGTACGAATGTTTTAAACTCCTTCTATCAGCACTTACAATCATCTTCTGTAACCCTTCATAAAGCTGGCTTCTTATAAGACTGTCTTTTTTGCATGTCTTTTTTTTTTCTTGAGATAAAAGCGCGATTGGCTGTTACCTAACATATTTGCATAGTTCCATCTACCTCTGCGGCGAATTGCATACTGTTCAATTCTGATTGGCTTCCGGAAATTAGCATTTTCTTCTCCGTGCTTAACGTTTGGAAGTGAGTGTATATTGGTAATACAGAGGGGTACTTCAGAAGACTGTTTGAAAATTGTAATGCTGCAGTCATGATCCTGCGCATTAGGTAAATAATTTTATTGCTAAATCAAATATTCCATTAAGAGAAAATCAGGTCATGTTGATGAATCATTCTGCTTATCACAAATGTTTCAAGCCCATTATCGAGTGTTAAAAATGCTCAAGACAATTATCTATTTAAACAGGCAGATATTTATCATCACTTTATGAGATATATGGGAGAAATACCCTGACTGGTGCAGTGGTAATGAGATGGGAAGGAAAGCACATCAAGACATTTCGTTAGGAACTAATTGATCACCGCATAGAGCAAAGACTTAAAATTTAGTGATTTTTCATTAGTTCCTGGATTTCAAAACGTTCCTTGTCATCGACTTTCCTTGACAATTAGGCGGACGATAATGACAATTTCCTCGTCAATGACACTATCAAAAGTGAGTTTTTACACAAGCTCCATCACAGGATTCCTTATTCTGAGATAAAGGGATTAAAACACTGTATCCTAGTATGGCAAATGTTTTAATGAGTTTGAAATATAGTAGGAAAGTAGTTTAGATATGTAGAATACAGTATAAAAATAAAATAATTTTGAAATGATTTCGTAATTTTAACTTTTATCTCGTCTTTTCCCCGCTCCTTTTAATCATCAATCGAAACTTAATTTCTGGATTACCCACGTACTATATTCTTATACCATTTTACAGTTTTTTCTCTGAACATTACAAACATAACAACTCTGAAAATTATAAACATTAAAAAAATCTGTACAAAAGCGACTATTAATCTTAAAGTAATAATTATTCTGCCTGGTATAATTTATTCATGGAGGAAGAAGATCCCCATTCCTCTTCCTCAAATAAAACAACTTTTGATTTCAAATCATCACCGAACATTCTATGAATTTTGCCAGTTATTAATGTGCAGTTAGTATCCAGCTGTCGTATCTGTTAAATAACAAGCGCGCAAGATAGAAGCAAGAGTGTATTACAAGTGTAAGAGAATTTAAAGGTTTTAAGCTTTGCCTTCAATTAAAAATGTCCCTTAATTATTACAACCTTTTTCGGTTGCAAAAGTAAATAAAGAAGTAAAATAACTAAAGTTTAAAAAATATGTAACTACTAAAAACGAAAATAAAATAAAAAAACGTTAAAAAGAATGAAAATATCTTTGTTATAGTAGCCCGCAACCATAGTTGGCGATTTTAGATTTGCGCCAAGATGTCTATAAGCTATAATTCAATATATAAGCTATAATTTCGCCAAGCGCGAATGTAAAAATAAACAGCACAGTGTATAATAATAATAATAATGACATGTCGTTTGCTAAGAATATTTTTAAGAATCCTTATCCTTCTTAATTTCATGGACGTCAAAACATCTGCCCAAGAATACATAAATCTAATAGCAGTAACGAACGATATTCTGTAACCGCTGAACCATTTCCAACACGAAGTCCCTTCTTTCTGCAAATTATAACATTGCACCTCCAAACGGTTTCATCGTTAACATAGAGTTTCATGTTGTGGTCATTTTCACATACTCATTTGTCAGATAAGAAACCTCTTTCTTGAAAAAATGATACGGTTTCCACCTCATTACTTAGTAGATTGTTAACGTCATATTCACAAATAAATAAATAAATAAATAAAAAATCAATGAATATATTTTTAAATAAACAACGCGAATTTGGAAACCTCATCAAAAATGAATAATATAAGAACAACGCGGCGAGAGCAAATACTTTGATAGTGTTACAAAATGTCCAGGCGCGGTAAGACAGCTCCCCGGAAAATAGGTTTAGGGTTGCCAAAAAATGACAAGGGAAGGCAGGGTTACCACATTTGGCGAGAAATCGCCCATTTGGCAATATTCGGCGCCAAAATTGGCGTTATGCTATAGATGCATGGAGAACCTTCTGGAACGAATTCTTACTGGTTTACCCAAGAATGTTCTCGAACACAAGCCAAAAGCTATATAAACCCTGCTGGTACGCAGAGAGTCAGTCGTGCTGAGCTGGTCGTCGAGTGCATCGAGAGAATCTCTTAGTGTATCGCGAGTTAGTGCATCATCGAGTTTTATCTTAGAGTGTGTTGAGCTTCGAGAACGACCGAACCCAGTCGGGAGCTGTACTCTCGTGTATCGTCGAGTGCATCGTGAGTTGTAGCGTGGAGAGTCTCGAGAGTATGTGAAGTTCCGAGAACGACCGAGTAGAGTGGGGAACAGTACTCTGGTGCTTTGCTGTGAAGCTGTCTTTAGCGTTATAGCCTAATAGCCTGAAGGCTGATTGTTTCAGCGTGTTTATCGTAGTTCATCGAAGATTGTAAACGTTATTTTGGAGCTGTCTTGAAAAATACTGGCCAATAAAGTGTGTTTTAATACTTCATCAACTGTCGTCGTAGTTATTCGGTCCAAATCCGCGAACCCTTAACGTACGTGCGAAGAAGAGAAAAACGTAACAGTACTATTGTTATTATTCTATCATGCAGCAGGGAGTTCTTCTGCTCCTTCCAGATTCCCGAGTGAATCCCGAATTGGGCCTGACGTCTGAGAATGTATAGTATTCTCCATATAAGGTGAGGTGGAAAAACTTTGAAGCCGTTTGCTTCTTGCGATAAAATGCTAAGTCTGGATGGAACTGTAGAAGGGTCTGTGGTCAGGCAGTGACCTAAAGCCTAAAGCACGACGTGGCCTAAAGCAGTGAATTCAATGTCATGAGGTCGTGGCTTGCCAACTACTGCACTAATTGAGGCGAGAGCAAAAAGGTAGAACTGTGCTAATATACGATCACGTGGCAAGATATAAAAACAGGAAGCCAGATTGTGACGAGATATCTCGGTTGATTGGCGATTCAATTTCGGGGGGCCGCTATAACAAAGAATTACCAAAGAATGAAAATAGGTAATAATAATTTTTAAAAAAAGGCATGAAAAAAAGAAGTAATCTTCTTCACCGTGTTACCCGCGCACAACAAATTCTTTTAAGGCATTTCTAATTTCATTAAATGATATTTTTGATAATTATATAGCAACAAAACAGTTTAATTAATTTTTCAAAAATTTGCTACCTTTCTAAAATTTTTGTTAAATGTATTTTGAAGGTAAATGCTCATTTCAAATTCAAGATAAAAACAGTGACCTTTACTCACAAATCGGATACCCCATTAAGGGAGAAAAATAGGGGGAAAAATCAATTAAAATCATCCATAATTTATGTGTGTGTGTGTGTGATTTAGTAGTTTATACTACTCTACTTTATAATATCTATATAACAGTAGGGAAGAAGATCGTTACTCTTCTATCTCACAATGCAGGAGGTTTTAAGTTCTCAAACTGGAAAGCATGTATTTCGTATCTTGTTCCACGGAACAGACCTTAACTTTTGACTCAATGCAGGGACGGATTAAGACTTCTATAGAGGCCCTAAGAACTTAAAGATTTTTGTGCTTCGTCATATGTTTAAGATAGTTTTTCTTCATTCCTTTTTTCTGTCGGGTTTGCCTTAGCTGCATCAAGCATTCCACGATAAAACTGGCAATGGGAATTTTTTGGTGCCCCCTTTCCTGAATATCTAAAGACCTTTTTGTAGTGCCCCTTTTCCTTGATGCCTAAACACGTGTTTATATTGCTTAATGGTTACTCCAGACTTGGCCTGATGCTAAACGTAGTGTGTAGCTGTTTGTTGTTCATGATTCCGGTTTTTTTTAGCCAGCGTGAAGTACATGAAACTGAGAAAACGCATATGTCAAGCCTAGAGTAGTGGAAGCTAAAAAATCTCGTAGGACATCTCTCGTCCTATGCCTAGGAACGAGGTTGAGATAAATTCAGGTATTTAGGCAATAAATATGTCAAGTAATAATTTTTTACAGTACTTACTGTATAGAGAATCTACTTGAAGGAGAAACAGGTAATCACATCAAAAATTCAGGCAATCTCGAAATGTTATTCCTAACTCATTGCGCAATGAATACACTGGTGTGCAAAAATTAAGGACGAAGTCGAAAAATTACCATATCAGCTGAACGAAGAGGCAGAGCGGACAGAAAGACCAATCAGGAGATTAAGTAAGGTGATGTACGGTAGCACATGCGCAGATATGCAGGTAGACGTAATGGGGGAGTGTCTGAGTAGTATAAAGCATGTTGTCGGTGAAAGATCAGTATTTCTGGCAAAGAGATTGCACGCCGTATAGCAGTTAAAATCCCACCGAGTTGCTGCCTCAGCGAGAAATGGCGAATAATCAATCTGTTAGACGACATCTGGATGCTTTTACCCGAGGTCGAATCATTGGGAAGTTGGAGGAAGGCCGCAGTGTGACAAGTGTGGCTGCAGAGTTCGGAATTGCTCACAGCATCGTTTCACGACTTTGGAGACAATTTCAAACTACAGGAACAGCTATCCGGGGGTTTAGTAGTGGTCGTCCACGAGGAACCACACCCGCAGATGACCGGTATATTGCCTTACAGGCCAGAAGAAACAGGCGGCAGACAGCGGGAGAAATCGCTAGACACACGACACAGGCGACTGGACGACCGATATCGCGTTTTACCGTGGCCAGAAGACTGCACGGTGGTGGTCTGTTTGCACGACGCCCTGTACGGTGTGTACCTCTAACGCCTGCCCATCGGAGAAGGCGTTCTCTGTGGTGCCGGGAACACCGGAATTGGAGAGACAATGAATGGGGACGAGTACTCTTTACAGATGAGAGCAGATTTAGTCTGAGTTGCGATTCTAGACACATACACATCTGGACAGAGCGGGGAACACGCAATAACCCCTTCAACATCATCAAAAGGGACTGTTTTGGAGGTCGCGGAGTTCTCGTTCGAGCAGACATAATGCTTGGTAGCCGGACCGACCTTCATATCTCCCAAGGAGGTTCGTCACCTGGGACTGCTATTGTAACGAGGTTCTTCTTCCTTACATGCGTCTTTTCACAAGGGCTATGGGTCCTCAGTTCCTCTTCATGGACGACAACGCTCCACCTCATCGCACAGTTACTGTCGAAGAGCTGTTGGAGAGTGAAGATATTGAACACATGGATTGGGCGGCAAGGTCTCTGGATCTAAATCCCGTCAAGCATGTAGGGAACTTACTAGGGAGACTCGTGGCAGCACGTAACTTATCGCCAGTAACGATTCCGAAACTGCGATTGGTGCTACAAGAGGAACGAGCAGCAGTGTCTCAACAGCTCATTAACAACCACATATCCAGCATGCACAAATAATGTGAAATCTGCCTAGTAGTCAATGGAGATCATATCCCCTATTAAAGACCGGATGTTTCTTGCTGAACACCCATCACAGGGATGTTTCGGCCTTCAGTCGCATTGCGCTCCATGCTACTTTTTCAATAAAGCTTCTTTTTATCCCTCTGATTTCTCTTTTAGTAAGTGTTGCTTACATTACTCTTGTCCTTACGTATTGGGGATCTTACGGTATTAAATGTGTTGATTTGGAAAGCTTTTGTACAAAGTTATATTGAAAAAACCGTCTCGTCCTTAATTTTGCACACCAGTGTAAAGCTGCGTTCACCGTACGTCGGTTCACATCAGCGCGGCAACTTTCACTTTAAAAGTTGTCATATGTTCGCAATAGATGGCTCTTCGTATCGGAAGCTTGTGGAAAAACATGAAATTTTTGTGTGGTATTTTGACTTTTTACGATTACATTTTTTAATTAAAATGGATTTAATTTCTGCTCAATTAAAACTTATTTTACTTTGTGTAAGAGAAGCAAAATGCAGCGGTTTATACTAATATGTGAGAGATGACTGCAGCAAGGAGATGCAAATAATTTAATTGAAGAAATGCGCTTGGACGAAACGAAATTTCTTTTAATTGCTTTCGCATGACATCTCATCAATTCGACGAATTTCTTGCCTTATTTATTCAAAGCCAGAACACTAATTTTTTTCAGAATATCGCAGAAAAGAATCGTTTGGAAGACAGGAATAGGATATCCCAGAAAAGGATCGTTATATATATATATATATATATAT
>KK115232.1:129574-171744 GCA_000611955.2 Stegodyphus mimosarum | reverse complement strand
GTTTATAAGTGTACTAAGAATCGAGAATAAGAGCAGTAGATCTTTTTTTATAATTTTGTCATTTTTATTTAAATTTTTTATTCAATTTTATTAATATTTTATTAAAAAACGCAGAGTACTTTTAATTTGTTCAATATGTTTAATTTTTTTTTTCATTTCCTTGGTTCTCCCCCCCCCCCAAAGTGGAGGTTCTCACGAATGGGATGTTAGTCTCGAAATGGTATCTTAGCACCGTACCATTTGCCGTTGTCGCCGTGTCTGGCTTGCAAAAGTGCAAGCTGTATACCGGGTATCTTCAGTTGGTTGCTTCATGTAGGGATGCAGGTACAGAAATGCCTAAGTGAGTCTTGGAGACAAGATATGAGTAGGAGAGGGGTATGTGAAACAAAGTCCATTTGGTTTTGTATAAAAGGACTGATGAAGATGGAGTCAAAATCATGTTGTACGCGCAGATTCAGCTGAGATCTTGGACAAAGCAGATATGAAAACACATTTAAGCTTTATGTACGAAAATCTTGGTTATCGCTGAGCATGAAAGGCAGATGGTGGTCCTCTTGAAGAATCTCGTAGCTGAAAAGTTCAAAGTGGTTCATTATATTACATTCTTGTGCTTCCTGATAGAAGCGTTCGTTGAGTTTTCTGAGAAACTTCGCCAACGGTTCGGTCGTCGTGAAGATATTTGTTACGTACGTAGAAATGAGCATTTGTAATGATGCGAAGGTACCACTTGAAGCTTTTTAAGATCCTTATTCGGAGATAGTTGTCCATGCCGGCTAAGCGGCATGGACAACTATCTCCAGGATAGTTGTCCATGCGGCATGGACTCCATCCGGCATGGACAACAGTCATGACTGGTCTGATAACGGAGAGGTAAATAAGTTTCTTTTTGTTTAGGTCCAGTGAAGAATATTTTCCAGTAATTGGATATGTATCCTGTCACGCATATTATTAACATGAGATATCGAAGTAAGGCGGTCATTAAATAAAACACCAAGATATCTCGAAACGGCATTTTGGGTCGAAACACTTAAAGGCATTGTATCACTTTGCCAGCAAATATTACATTTAAAGAAATTAAATAATGAATAATCTTCATGAATATATGTAATTTAATATATCAGTGCGCTGCAACCCCCCTGGCCAATAATGATCGGCCTCATGGCTAACGCAACACACCCAACATCATGAATGTATGTGTGTTTCTTACGTTCTAGGTACCGCAAGACATTCTAGGTACATGTCATGAATGTATGTATGTTTCTTGCGGTTCTTGTCTTCAACGGTACCTAGAGCCATCAAATTTTGAATAATGTAGTCCTCTACCCGAACATGGGCACCTGGAAGCCCGAATTTTGAATTTCAATTTTTTTTTTATTATCTGTTTCCTATTACGCAAAACTTTAGGGAATTTTTGATTAACAAACGCAACGATTTCAAAGCGAGCGGTGGAACATTTGTATCTTCAGTGCGCGAGAATGTCGATGGGAAATTCAAAAGATATTCCGTTTTTTTTTAGATATACAGGGTGTTTATAAAGTGCCGGACCCATTTTGATGTTTAATAACTCGTAAAATAATAAAGATGGATTAAAATTAATAACATAAATGGTTAGATAGACTCAAAACGTTTCATGACCCTTGTCAATGAACTTCCACGTGTGCCCTCTTAGTCATACGGAGAATATCAAGTCGTTATTCAATTTCACGTCAGGTACTGGCAAACATGTCGACATCCACAGAGGCTATTGCGGTTGTAATTCTGGCTTTTAGGTCATCAATGTTCGACACTCTCCTCCTCTAAACGTTGTCCTTTACAAATCCGCAAAGGAAAAAGTCCATCATTATACTCCATGGCTCTAACTTTTCAACTTTATGCCGACTTGGGATAAGCGTCAACCAATCAGAGCGAACGCGGGAAAGCTGTAGACACAACCACACATGCGCAAATTTAGCTTCTCTCATTGGCCACAGATTAGACGCCGTCTCGCAGGTGTGAACGGAACTCCCGTATTTTATACTCTAATGTCTATGCCTCTATGCCCTTTATGCCCTGTCTGAACGCAACCTAAGGGGACTCATTTAGGAATCTGGAAACAGCAGGAGTAGTGCATGTCCCGCTTCATGCCAGAATTACCAACAAAGTATCTCAGTTCAGTAGTTGTTTAGTTATCTGCTGTTGCTATTGTTGATCGGATTAGCTTGCTCTTTAAACGCGCTGTGTATTGCTTTCGATATAACGTTTTTAGTAGTCTGGAGTATAACTACTGATTACAATATGTGATACTATGTAATTGTACGAATATCTCTGAGGAAAATTCCTGCGTTCTGTTCTATTTCTTTTGCTAAGAATAAATTTTATTAACCTTTTATCGGACTTGTGAATTCAACCTATTACGAACCTGTACTCACACAACAATATTTAAAATTATAATGAAAATAAGTAATTTTCAAGAACTTACTCTACAAATTAAAATCGAATAAATAAGACTTATTTATAACGATTTTTTTCGTAAAAGTTCCAATAACTGTAATAATGACGGGACAAAGGAACTGCTATTTTCTCTCCTTGTTCTATTTCTATTCAGAAAGAGCTTGGGTTGAGGAAGAGAGAGAGTGTGAAGAATGGAAAAAAGGAGGTTCAAGTGATCCCTCGTTTGGTTTTATAAATAAGGAATTACAGACAAGACTATATGGATTACGCTCCGTAATTACGAATAATATTTCACAATTCTCTTGTTCTAAAGAAATGATACAAAGAAAATTATCCTAAAGCAAAATTATTTTCTAAACTCTATGAAGTATTTTATCAACTTTACGGGGGGGGGGAATTGAAACGCTATAAATAACAATCCTTTAAAATTATTATATGAAGAGACTTTCTAAACCCTTCTGAAAATTTATAACAATGAATTGAAAAATAAATTTTAATTTTTAGTTAAATAAAAAAAGTTTCTCATTAAAAAATTAATTCACATGATGCAATGAAATTTTTAATATCATATTTATTTAATATACTCATATTTCTATATTCCAAGCTATTATTTTATTTATTCAAATGAGGCATTTTCAAAGTATCTCAAACACATAAAAAACAAAACGATTTATAGATTATTAGCACATATATATTAATCCATATTTTGCAAACAAAGTTTAGGCCCACCAGCGGCTGAGTGGTAAAGTCGCTGAACATTGGTAGTTCGGTCCGAAGCTCGAATCCCGCCAATGGGCCGGCTGCATTGGCGCCTTCGTAGTTCTCCCCATGTGCAACGTGTATACGAGCCAGTTTCTCTTAGAAAGTCCTCCACAAAAGCATCCCTCCATTCAAGCAGATAGCTCTCGAGTTCTTTGCCATAATCAAAAAATAAACCAACGTGCCCATTGGCTTTTCCGTTTCATATTATTCTATAAAAATAACTTCTTCAAAAACGTTTATGTTTTAGCTTTTGCAATTCAGTTTTTTCCATTTAATCTAAGTGATGGTTTATTCATTTGATAGGCAGATATATTCATAAGTGGCTTTTCTTTTTTACATCATCGCCTTCCTAACAACTTTCCGAGAAACCGAAGAATGTTACTGACCTCATGTCATTTCGTAAACATAATAAAAGATACTATCTATATCTTATCGATAGTACAAGAGAGCTAAATGAAGACAGCGTTGCAGATTATCTTATTTGAAAAAGCGTACCGGCTACTTTAATCAGTTTCTAATATTTTACCAACTTACAATTATTTAAACTTATAACAGCAGTTTCTTTTTTAAAGTGCAAGATTTTTAATTGCGTAGGTTATTGTTTTTCAGTATTTACAATATGATTTTCTTCTTAATTAGCTTAATGAATTTTATTCGTTAATCTAGTAGGAAAATAGCATGACAGTATTAATAATAGATATAGAAATAATCGTGGTTTATTTTCTCCTTACCGTATGTTAAATTTATTTAAGGCTCTTAAGGAAAACAACAAAATCTTACATACTGAAAAAAATCCTTGTGCGTGAAAAAACTACTCAAAATTTAAAATCATTCTGAAAATCCGAGACGCCTTATTAGTAATAAATATGAATATAATAAATAACAGTATATATTTAAGATTTGTTTGGGCCAGGAGTAGCAACTAGTGCCCCTAGATATTCAAATGAAAGTTTTTACATAAACGATTTTGAAATACTCGGAACACTTTCCTCCTGGCCTTTATAATATTTAAGGAAATATATGTCAAATTTTTAACACCATTTTGAATTAAGAATGGCGGCTCGCGGAGGTACCAGCGGCCGAGCGATAAAGTCGTTGAACACTGGTAATTCGTCCGGAATTCGAATCTCGGCGAACGGCTGGCTGCGAGGACGCTTTCGTTGTTTTCCCCATGTGTAACGTGTATATGAGCCAGTTTTTCTTAGAAAGTCCTCCACAAAGGCGTCCGTCCCCTTAGGCAGATAGACCTTGACTGGTTTGCCATAAATTAAACCAAACCAAACTTTCTACTGTTGGCCGTGCCCTTAAGAAGAAGAAGAAGTGTGTTATTTTTCCTGTTACTATAAATTTTAGATGTAAATGTATATGCATAATTTCTTATTATGCATATACATTTACATCTAAAATTTTATTAATTTACATCTAAAATTAATTTAATTATCTTTAGATGTAAATGTCTATGCATATAAAATGTATATGCATAATTACAATAAAAATATTTTTATTAAATATTCTGTAACCAAAATGTTCCCACTTGAACAATGAATTTTATCAAAACATAAAGCTGCGTTTAAGGAAACGCTGCCAATCAGCGTTTTTGAAGAACAGATCACGTAACTAGTCTTTATTAACAAAGTGTTTAAGCATCTGGCAGATAAATGTTTCGTCTGTTATACGTAATTTCAGATACTTCGCTGATTATGCTGTAAAAGAGAGATAAATTGCGTTGTATGCATTCTAAAGGACAAATTTATTTCAAAAGTTATAAAAAAATATGAATTTAATGGACGATGGGAGAAACAAAAAGAGAGTTTGAATTATTTACTATGGCAAAGCACTCGAGGGCTGTTTGCCTAAGGGCAGGGATGCCTTCGTGGAGGATTTTTAAGAGAACTGGCTTATATATACGTTACACGTTAATTCCCGCTGTAAACCAGAATATGCAACTAAAGCATCGAAGTGTACGTTACAGATGGGGAAAATCACGAATACGTCATGCAGTCAGCTCGGAATTCAAACCCTGGACCGAACTACCACTATTCAGCGTCTTTTCCGCTCCGCCGCTGGTGGACCGAAAAAGAGAGAAAGGAACAAAAAAGAGGCATGTAATGTTTCAGATTAGGTGCTATCAGAGATGCGTTAATATTATCTATTCACAGTAAAATGGTGTGTCTGTTTAATATCAGGTTTGCTAATAACACATAGAAATGCTTTTCCGTGTTATGCTTAGATTCTATGAGCCTTGAAAATAATCTTCTACTTAGGTGTTTGTCAAAGATTACAATAAGTGTAAATGATGCATTCATGAACTACCATCAGTCAAGTGATGGCTTTTATTCTGAGCAGTATTCGCGACAATTGAGTAAATAAAATTGCTTTTTTTAGTTCACCAGTGTTTGAACGAATTAACATCGCCGATTACTGTAGGTCGTCTGCAGTTCAAATCCAGGCAAAGGCACAGGTTTTATGTGTGTTTTAGTTATTTGATATAGTCAAATAACGTAATCGTTATTTGCTTATCAAAATAAATAAACAAATAAACAATAGCTAATTGAAAGAGAAACATGTCGACGTAAAATTTAAAACTAGGCAGAAAATCTTAGATTGGCGTGGTTCTCCCATGTGTAACGCCCATGCAGCCAGCTTGAAGGTGGATTACTAGTGTTCAGCAGTCTTATCCACTCGGCCACTGGTGAGTTTCATGTAAGCAGTAAAAGACGTGGATACGAGAACTTCCCGTTTTAGAAGCAGTCAAAAGATTTATTGTAAAGTTAGTACGAGCAGTTTCCTTAGAAAGGTCGTCCATGAAGGCACCCCACCCCTTTGGCGGTTAGCTCTCGTGTGCTTTGTCGTAATTAAATAAACCAAATCTTAGACTGACGCAAATTTTGAGTAAACTCCTATCGATTTCGAGGGCAATAAACCGCAGGTCCCTTTTCTGAAAGAGAAAAATTTAGAAAGTAAAGGAGAAAAGCATCAACCGTTTAATTTCCCCCTCCCCCGCATAAGAAGAGTATTTTAGGTCTGATCGTCAACTCAAATTCCATAGAATTTGGCTGAAAGTCTACGCCAGTCTTGATTGTTTTTCCGCCTAAATTTCAAAAGAACAATTTCTTTATTATTAATCTATCATCCTTTCTGGGCGGCCCACCAGCGGCCAAGCGGTAAAGACGCTGAACACTGGTAGTTTTGTCTGAGGTTCGAATCCCGCGAACGGGCTGGCTGCACGGGCGTTTTCGTGGTTTTCCCCATGTGTAACGTGTATACGAGCCAGTTTCCCTTAGAAAGTCCTCCACGAAGGCATCCCTCCCTTTAGGCAGATAGCCCTCGTGTGCTTTGCCATAACTGAATAACCTAACCTAACCTTTCTGGGCGTTTTCTAAACATTACTGGAGTTATTCTAAGCAAAATGAAAAGAAAGTGTAACTGTGTTTAAGTAATTCAAGTAGTTGTTTGTATTTTTCACATTAAGAGCAGGATCATGTAGAATTTAAACGAGATTTTACTGATTCTGCTTAAGAGGGGTGTTTTATAGTTCTGCTGTCTATTAATGTTAAATTATAATAGTTTGTTTCACATACAAAACATCAATTAAACGAATGCAGAAAAGACAATCAAAAAATATTTTAGAACATCCATTTAAATGATAAAATTTAATTGTTTATTTGTAGCATGTGATTTATTAAAATTAATACGTGGTAGGTTATTGAGAAAGCTAACAAGGGTTGTCTGCTTTCGTGAAGAACCCTCTACAAGAAACTACTTTTCGTCCATCTTATTAAATCGAGGTCAGAGTTGCTTTAGTAGCTCCTGTCTAGGAAGAAAACTACAGCCTGTCCCCCATTTATGTATGCTATAGTCATTTGTAAAGTAAACTATTAATAAATGCAGCCAAAGTTTTTACGCAGCATCTATAATGTTTGAATTTAATGGCTTTTATCTCCTAACTGCAAATTAATTTGTCTCTTAACTTTTGCTATCATTTACTCTATTCTTACATTTAACTTATTTTTCTATTCTGCTTTTATTATCATGGCTCTATTCATGTTACCTGCAGTCGCATTTTATATTCTGCATATAATTTGCTTCTATATTCTGTTTTTGTTATCATTTACGGAGAAAGGTTTTTCACTTAATACGTAGTTCTGAATGATATTAAAATGATTATAACTGTATGAGAAACTTTTGAATCTGCAACAAAAAAATTAGCAACTGCTCTTTAAATTGAGTTTAAATTTAGATTTTAACATAAAATCTGTTGATATGTCGATAAGCTGTTCCGTTTCCTTTATTGGCAAATCTTCTGATTTATCGCAGTAACCCCCCCTTTTTTTTAAATTATTACGTGCGCCGCCATTTGGCACTACACGGAAAGCGGGGGACGCCTCGTGGAGGACGTTCTAAGGGAAACTGGCTCGTATCCACGTTACACATGAGGAAAACCATAAAAATGCCCGTGCAGCCAGCCCTTTCGCTAGCACTCGAACCCCGAACCGAACTAGCAGCGTTCAGGGGCTTTTACAGCTGGGCCAATATTTTTTAAAGTTTTTTTCCACTGAAAAATGTGCCCTATTTATATCATTTCCCACACTGTCATTTAAATACAGTTCATTTTCCATTAGAAAACAGCTTAGTTTTGCAAAGTATTTCACGTCATTCTCTTTAACATCTGTCAAATTTTTATTCTAACTTGCTAAAACTCAGAATTTGACTCGCGGAACACAGGTTGAATCGCCCGAGGCATTAAATGTAGACATAGATGCAAGATTTGAATGTGACAATTTGATTTCACTGCCTCCCTTAAAATATGAGCTTAAGTGATGTCTTTGTTGGATAAAGCTGTATTTTCGCGATGCTGTTTTGAAACCAGTTAGTCCTTTAGGACACCTTGTACAAGCATTCTTTCATATGGCGCTTATCTATTGTAAAATATCTTTTGGCTATTCACTAGTTTAAAATAAAGAGAAAATACTTTTTGATACGGGAACATGATTCTTTTCAAAGTTATTTATTTTTTAATAAATCCCATAAATATTTTCATAAATGCATTCATAAATCGAAAATTACATCTTTACCTAACAGTGAGGATGGCAAAATTTCATCTGATCAAAAAATGAAAGAAAGCTCTAAGGTCTTTTACGCGGAAAAGTGACAGAAAAGTATCTCTTTCTCTGACCTCGATATTCTTGCTTTTTCGTTTCTAACATTGTTAACTTAATTTTGTCACGCCACAGGTGGCATGACAACAAATGCATTCCAAATGAAAGGTACGGGAGAATGTGAGGGATTGCGAGAAAGAAAAACCCCTCAATGGTCCATTCATTATAATTGGGCAAAACAAAATCCCGAAGAGTAGTTTCCCCTGCTCCTGTCAATCAGTAGTTTCTCCAAGATTCTTTTCCTTGAGGAAATGAACGCTCAAGTAAATAAGAGGAGAAGGTTGCAATGGATGGTGGGAGAGGAAGGCGGGCAGAATTGACGTCACAACAGAAAGAGGAAAGGGTAGACGAAGCAGACGAAAATCGTAGCATTTTAGTTCAGTAGTAACGTGCATGTGGCGTGACTGCATCATTCTGAATAGTGGCACAGAATACATAGCCGCTTATTTCTCGGAATACCATGGCAAGAAGAGGTTTACAGATTACAAAAGAAAGTAAGTAAACGGCATATTTTTATACGTACTGATTTTGCCGCCTCTTTGGGGCGCTGTGTTTGCCAAAGTTTTGAAATTTTAATATTTTGCGAGTGGATGCAACAAGAATCGCGTGTCAGGTTTTCCTGTTCGCAGCTCCGTCTAGCGTCTTGCGGTCAAACTTCAAAATCCCCGCCGGCAGTTCCAGCTGTTTCTCGTCCCAGAATTGTCACCAACATGCGTAACGTAAAGGAGGGGGAGGGCATCGGTACTGTTTGTTGAATACTAAATCGTTATTTATTTATTCTTTATCATTTCTTTTATAACTTACTTTCCCCCCCCCTCTGTTTTGATTTCATTTTCCGCGACAGCGCCGATTTTTTTTTTTTCGTGGTGCGTTACTCTAAATGGTATATATTCTTTCCTAATTCATTGTATTCATTGTGACTGGCATTTTTCTAAAATATAAGTTGAACGTGTGCCGAAAAATGAGATAAATATCAAACATTTTCATTAAAGAAGTTTATCGGGTGCTTGATGAATGCTGTATTATAATTTTTTGTTGAAACTCTTGTGTTTTACTACTGTTGCGAAATTTAATGCTAAGTTTTTTGAAGTTTTATAAAATTCTGTCACTCCTCTGAGCATTGTTTGTATCTGTTTATTTTCATTGACCATCATTTATATAATCAGAATGTTTAACTATTGAAAGTAATACGCACAAAGCAAACCAAATTTAGTAGACTACGAATTAAAATGGAAGATGAAACTAATGTTGAGGATGTTTGAAAGAGTACATGGTTTTATCGGATTTATGCAAACGCGAAGGTTCTTCCTTGTTTCCCGTATATTCTAAGTAAAATTATTTATCTTTAAACAATCAGTCGGTTTTATCCTCTCTGAGGTAGTTCTTGAATAAGTTGACCTCAATTTGTGTGTATCTTAAGAACCGAGTAAGCAGGAAGATTCAAGAAGTAGTTAAATTTGTATTTAAAATGTGTGGTGTAAACTTTGATATTCGCTTGAGTTTAGTTCGTAAAGTCGTTTCAAAAAGGCGGAAATGAAGCATAATTTGTCAACTTGTATGTTATTAAAATTCAGCGTGTAGTTACGTTGTTGAAAATATGCGATAGATTTATATGCATCAGAAATCTGATAGAAATTATTCGAAAATAAAGTAATGAGTTAATCATAATCATTTAAAATTTCATGCGAGTACAAAGCAAGTATTTTCACTGAATCATGAATCGCAGAATAACTCGTAGAATAACTTCTCGCCAAGCTGGCGAATTAAACAGGAAACAGAAGTTAAAACAGAAAAGACATCTAAATGCAAACAAACTAATATATTTTACCTATAATTTTCTTTTTCATTTAATGTATTGAAATGGAATTGTTTTTATAATTCATAAGCTAAAGGAAGTGCTGTAACGAGCGAAGTTTCTTCATGTTAAAAGTTTCAAAACTGCTGTAGAATTAGGTTTTTATAAAAGCAGGCATCAGACTAAAAGCAGAATATCGAAATATGCTGATATGCTGTACAAGTGTCACGCAAGTTTCGGAGTTTTATGTCATGCAGCGTTTCTCAGACTTTTGGGGTCACCGCTCCCTTTTTTTATATTTTTGTAATTTTTCTATCGTTTTTGTACATGTCTGTACACATATATGTATATGATTAATATTGTGTAATTATAAATAATTGAAATATAATTTAATTAACTATTATGTTGTCAAAAAAACAATATTTTATGGAAATGTATTTTTCCTCCTTCCGGAGGAGAAAACGAACATTATCTAAACCTTCTCGAAGAATCTGTAACTGTTTGAGAAGTGTTGGCATTTACTGGCTTTTCTTGATACCTATATAACCATCCCATTAGACAATGCTTACTTTGAGAAACACCGTCTTTCTTAATGCAGTCTTAAGAATGAATATTAAGTGGGTTTTTTTTTTCCTCTAGCTTTTGTTTAAAGGTAGAAAGGGCAGTACAGGCAGTTGCCTAAAAAAAAAAAAAAAAAATCCATTTATAATCTTGTGAATCCGATGATGAAAATAGTGTAAGGGGATTTTATATATATATATATATATTTAAAAAAAGTTTAATATGCATAGAGGAAATAAATGTGATGTACAAGCATTCATATTCATACTACTGTTATTCTTATATCGTCATATGTAACTGTAGAAGGTAAAGCATATTAGTTACCTTTAAGAGGCTTTATAACCATGTGTTTCATTTCAAATTCCTTCAAAATCATTACTCCCCTCCTCCAAAAAATTTCCTCTGGAGCTTAATGTGTAAATTCCAGGAGCAAAACTCTTTTTTCGGACTTTATGGAATTAAAGGAACAGAAATATTTTTGTATAAATTTAAATGTGAATTTAAAATTTTTATGGAAGGAAAACCTAAGTATTTCCCCAAAAATTATGCGAAACGAATCGTTGTCCGAAATGTGGGAAAAAATAAGCAGTATTATTAAAATGTGTCATAATTGCGGTTTGTTATCTAGCATCCCGCCGACTGTTTTCTTTTTTTGCAAACACTGCTAGATAACAAACCAGTCTAATAGAAGGTATGGATTCCGGTGTTTGTACAGAAGAGGAGTCATCTAAAATCTTTCATCCCCCCTTCTTCAGTGTGCACCTGTCATTTTATCATTTACTTTTTTCTGTTTTTCCCTAAAAATATGTAAAATTTTCGTTCATTTTGTAACCAACTCGTGCAGCTGCAGATCTACCATTCACTTTTTAAAAAATTAAGTTTTTGCTATGCAAAGGCAGCGTTTTGATAAGAAACAAGTGAGGTATATTCAAGTATACAGTACCTGCTGCTACTTAACCGCTAACTAAACGGTTAATAAGCTCAATCGCTTATTGCGTTCAAATCCCCAGGAGCCAAAACAGATACATAATCCCCCCCCCCAACTGACGGGCATTTAGCCGACTTAGACTACAAAGGCCGGAAGTGGTGGCCACTTTATTGTGAAAGCTTCTAATAGGTGGGCCGCCGCTACCTCCTATGGAGGGACGGACAATTACAGCCATGCCTTCTCCGGGATTCGAACCCGGGCTCTTCTGTATTTCAGTAGGCTGCCCTAACCACTGTACCGTTTGGGTGGCAAACAAATACATATTAAACAACAGAAAAATCGCCATTTATTAATTTCATCGTCTCCGCTTATTGAGGTCCACCAGCGGTAAAACCGTTGAACACTGGTAGTTCCGACCTGGGTTCGATTCCAGACGAAAGTATTGGCTGTATGAGCGTTTTCATGTCTATCCCGCATGTATGACGTGTACGCAAGCCATTTCCCTTAGAAAGCCCTCGAAGGCCTCTTCTCTTAGACAGGGAAAGGAAAAAAAAAACAAAAAACCGCCGTTTATTAAACTTAGATTGACAAAAGACTGATTCTTCAGTGCCAGAATATCTCACTTGTACCTATCAAATCTTTTCATACTACATTCATTCAACGTCTAGTGGAGCGTGCCTTCTTTATAATTCAATTTTGCAATACTTGAATAAAATGGGTTTGACCGAAGATTTTTTTTAACCCCTAGATCCTGCGAGACACCATTTTCTTTGTCCGCACTGAAGTTCAGAGGGGCAGGATCCACCACCGGGCGAGCGGTGAAGTTGCTAAACAATAGTAGTTCGGTGTGGTTCGAACCCCGGCTGACTGCATGGGTATTTTCGTGGTTTTCCCCATGTGTAACGTGTATTCGAGCCAATTTTCCTGAGAAAGTCCTCCACAAAGGCATCCCCCATCCTAGGCAGATAGCCCTCGAGTGCTTTGCCATAATCAATTAAACCAAACCAATGAGAGGGGCTGAATTTCCTTACCGTAAAATTAACAAAAACAATCCTAGAGACACTGTAAACGGATGAAGATTCCTTGTCGAATACCACCCGATAGAATGTGGAAATACAACTTCCATATCCTGTCTTTTAAGGTTTCTACATTCAAAATCTTCCCTTTGGGATAAACACGTTATATTTACAATTATAAAAAAAGTTCACGAAATGCTTCCAAACATTACCGTACATTATGAGTCTTTGAATGGAACGGAAGTAATAAATGTAGACTGAAGGGAAAGCATTTGTCATGCTTCTTGTTATGAAGAGGCAAATCGATTAAACAGGCAACGGGTAATCTTTGCACTGGCTACAAGCGTAAATTTTGAAATTTGAATAAATCATTGGAAATAGCATTTTCTTCATTTGTTGTGTACTTAGCTTTGTAATAAGTTGAAATGCGAAGCGAAGAGATTTAAGCCTGAACGAAAAGAATAAAATTGTTAACAGATTTTAACGTGCTTGGCCATTAGGAAGAGAGACAAACTAATGGAACTAGTGGTTTGGAATTTTCAAACAGCATTGTGCAATTTACTTAAACAAGGAATTATAATTAATGAAGAAACTAAATATGTCAAGGAAGCGCAAAAATAATAAAAATAATAAATGTGGTAAAATAATAGTAAATGAGGTAAGAGGTAAATAAAAAATGTAAATGTCTCAAGGAAACACAAAAAAGGCAGAAAATCTAGAGACGTTGAAATTGCTTTTCTAGAATGGTTTTAAGCTATAAAGCTAAAAATCGTTTCTATTTTTAGAGCTTTTTTCACTAATTCGTTAAATACCGGGAGAGAATTTAATATGGTTCACAAGTTGGAAAGACTGAAATCCAAAACTGTCTATCGCTGACCAGCGGCCGAGCGGTAAAAGCTGCCGAACACCGATAGTTCGATCCGGGGTTCTAATTCCGGCGAACGGGCTAGCTGCATGAGAGTTTTCGTGTTTTTCCCCTTGTGTAGCGGGGACTCGAGCCAGCTTCCCTTAAAAAGACCTCCACGGGGCATCCCTTCCTTTCCGTTTAGTGCCTAAGGGTGACGTAAAAAAGAACATTGTCTATCAGAAATTACATGGTGAGAAGAAAGTGTCATGCAGCAGAAAACTGGATACAAGACGATTTACTTGGGCTGCTAAAACGAATACAAGCCGCACAAAATTTATAATACAGACGAAAAGGGACTGCGTTACAGAACATTACAAAAACACGCATTAAAATTTAGTGTTTTCTGGCAATGTTTCTGGATCTTAACTGATGTAAACTTAAACCAACTGAAACATGAGTTGGTTTAAGAAACTGATGGAATGAGGTTACTGTAAACTGATGGAATAAGGAGTCATTAACGAGCAATAATAAAAAGAGAGCACTTGTTATTGGCAAAAGCAGGAAACTTCGAGTTTGAAAGGAGTCAAGAACTTACTTCTAACTTAAATACCAACAAGAACTCGTGGATAACAAATAGTATTTTTTACTGACTTTTCTTTTTAAATGGACAGCAAATTGTAAAAATGATATTTTTTTTTTTTTTACTAATTAGATAGCAGTGTACATCTGACTTCTTTCTGCGTCTCTTTCTGCAAATACAATTTCTTATATTTAGTCTTTAATTTTAGGTTATTATAAAGGCTTTCAAATGTCATTACAGAAAAGATGTCCAGTAAATGATGAAAATGCAAACACTTCGAAGGAGATGAGTAAGTCGATATCTATGCTTAGAGGCACTCATATTCTAGTTAATGCAGGGGATTTATCTCTTCAAATCAGTTAAAACTTTTTTTGAAAATGTGGCTTTTAGTTAAAAGAAACTCAAGAGAAATTGCAAACTATAATTAATGTTACAGGCCTTAGTAAAGTTATGAAGATTCATTTTTAGAATAAGTTGTGTCGGTTCACAACAGTTTTGAGACAATGTGTCTAAGAACGAATTCTAAAAATGTTAAAAGAACTACAGAAACTGACGGCGAAAGTGATGACATGCCATCATCAATCGAGTCTAGGAAAGCATTGCAAATTTTAAGAAAAATTCTTGAACTGTAAGGTTGGTTTATTTAATTATGTCAAAGCGCTTGAGGGCTATCTGTCTAAGGGAGTGATGCCTTCGTGGAGGATTTTCTAAAGGAAACTGGCTCGTATACCGTTACAGATGGGGGAAAACCACGAAAATGTCCATGCAGCCAGCCCGTTCGCCGGAATTCGAACCCCAGACCGAATTACCACTGTTCAGAGACTTTACCGCTAGGCCGCTGGTGGGCTCTCCAAATGACAGGTTCTGATCAAACAAGCTGTCAGCAGTTTTGTGAAATCGAGAAAACAATTAAAAAATTGTTGTTGAACAATATGAAACACAGTGAATAGTTGTTTGTAAGAGGTATAAAATTTCATCAGAGATGTAAATTATAAAAATATTTTTATAAAAAAAATTAAATATTAATTTAAAAATTACCTAAATAGTTTAATTTTAGTAATAAGTTTTAGATTAATTATTGAATTATTTGTCAGTTATTATTTTACTTGAAAAGTGTAATACCGACATCACGGTTTGTAATAAAGAAATTCGCCGTCTATTAAACTCAGCCGCTTAATAAACTCAAATACATTTTGATTTGAAGTGATTTTAATAAGCGGCGGGTATATATTTTCGTATACAGCAGGATCGATTTTAAGATTGCATATTTTGCGAGCTAAAGTGACCATATGGCCCAAATTGTGTGGGACAGTCTCTCATTTCAATGCAGTGTCCCACTTCTGAAGAAGGTCTCGTATTCTGTTACTATTCCCGGATTTTGTAAATATAGTTGACATTAATTTTGTTAGTGCCACTTCATATGGTCACGAAGATGTTTTTCTGGGTATCAAAAAATATTTAATAATCGCGCTTTCTAGGTATACATTTTAGGGTAATGAAGTTTAGAGTTTTCCAGGTATTTAAAATCTTAATTTTCGAAAGAAAAGTATTATGAAAAAAGATAATCTGATAATAAAAATAATTCAATGAAATATTGTATTTAGAAATATATGGAATACCCGAAAAATTATACAAAAGTCCGAGTGTAAAACTAAAACAGCCAAATTTATTGAGATTTTCCGAATGAACTCTGTTTACCGAGAACAATTGCAACAACACAGCGTATAATTTATAATAAATAAAGTGAAACCTCGGATGGTGACCACCTCTAAAAGCGGGCAGTATTTCTAAGCATTGGTATTTGAGCATCATCAAGCGTCATATTCTGAGGTAAGCACCTTCACAGAATACCGATTTGTGTGGATCTGTTTTTGTGTTTTCACTGTAGCAAGTGAGTAACTGAAAACGTCTATGAGTATTAATTCTTTGAAATAATAAAATTGTGCTTCAAATAAAGTTTTTCCCCTCCTCTTAAAGTAAAGTCATCGAAATTGTTGTTGTGATTTATCTCAGATATCTGATAGTAGTAACATTAGAACAAGCCTACGAAATTCATCGAGACAAGGAATGTAAGATTTCACCTACCGTTGTCACCACACAGATGACAGTGCGAGTTTGCTGAGTTCTGCCCCAAATTTTGATGGAGAGCACTCCGGGGGGGTGAGAAGGGTCCGAGGATCTTCCACCCCGTTTTCCCTATCACCAACCTCTGGAAAGGACTTTCTGCTTGCCGCATATTTAGAGTGCCCCCATGCCCCACAGACACTATACATTTACAAACATCCATGTCTTCTGCGGAATTCGAACCCGGGCCTTTGTTACGGCATTCAGCATCTCTAATTACTATTCCGGTTGGGCGGCTCGAAATTGCCATGGCCTTAGAGCTGGATTAACCATTAAATAAAATGAGCGCTTGTTTTGTGCATCAAGGAAAGGGGCATTACAAAAAGGTCATTAGGAACTCAAGGAAAGGATGCACCACAAAAATTTCAAAATTGCCAATTTTATCATAGAATTCATTGTGCAGTTAAACAAGATCGAGAATGAAAGAATGAGGGGGGGGGAACTGGTGTAAATGTAACTGTGGAACCAAAACTTTTTAAATGCTTAGGGCCTCTAAAAGTCTCAATCCGATCTTGCTTGCTTCGGAAAAATCTGCTCAATTACTAAGCTAAATATAATATGAAGCTTTTGCCCAAGCCGGGTAATAATATATTATGTATCGTAAATATGAACAGATACTGTGTCAGTAATTATAACAGATGTCGGTAGTTTTGTTTTCCCGAAATAAGAATCCAGATATTCGCACTACACGTAACAAGAAACTAAAAGTTAACGACGTTTTCGTAACTATGATTAGACCTTACTTCTTATCACATTTTCGTTTGCTTAGTTAGACCTTGCACTCCTGGTGGCCTTCAGATATCCGACATCCTTGAGGCCCATCTTACTGATCACTTCTCATTCGTTTCGCAACGAAGCAACTCTGACCTGCCAAAAGTCACCAATAATGAGATCAGTGTACGGAAGGTTAATGTACGTACTTTTTTAAAACTATGCCAGACATGATGATGAAATATCTATCTATTGCCTCGTACATTTTCAGATTTGCTGCATCTTGGTAGTATTCTTCCCCGCCTCAGATGATAAAGTTACCATAAAAATATGCTTCTCTGTTTCTAGTATATGTAGATATCAGTATTACCCTCCTCCGGCAAAAGGTCCAGCTAAAAAATTTGTGATTTTTATCTTTTAAAAAATTATGTAAAAGTACTAAAGCATGGAAGAGTTATTAAGTTTTCTCGCTGGTTAAGCCGTCCAATGTGCATTTGTGTCGGTTTCGAAATGCGGAATCGTTTTGTTTTTCAAATGCCTGACACTTGGATTTGACACTGGTCGGGGAATGAGCCCCGGTGGATTCTTCTGTTTTGGAAATTCGTTTTTTCCATGCTTTTTTTTAGTCTTTTTTAACAGAAACTCTAATCTGACCTTTATTGAACGCTGCAGTGTTAAGCTCTAACATTGAATATAAACCTGTATTAAAATTAATTGTTGCATTAGTTTTACCATTTTACAGAATGATCTTACTACGCTGAGTAGGAAATGTAGTCTATTTCCGTGAGAGATCTGATTATTTTCAGATAAGCTTTTATCTGATAAGGAAGCATGTATCATATTTCTTCAATTCTAAGACGCATTTTTTTACTGTATAAATATCGCTAAAAACGGGGTGCGCCTTATGATCATAGCCGTCTTAAAATCATGTGTGTATGTATGCACGTATGTGTTCATCTATGCATGTATATAGGTAAGTACGAATGTATGTGTGTGTATAAATATATATATGCACGTACATGCAAACACACATTAATACATTCATACATTTCTGAATCCGGTCTCGATAACAGAATAGTAACTTTTTTTTTGGCTTCTGAAGAAGAGGGATTTATGTCTGTTCGCCCTCGAAATCGATAGGATTTTATTCAAAATATATACCAAAATAAGGCTTTTTTGGGGGAGCTAATTTTGAATGACGTATTATGTAGGAAAAAATATTAGAATTTTGGGCTATTTTGAGTACTAGTTTAATTACAGAAAGCACGCAAGAAGTATCTGCCTAAAAGGGAGGGATGTCTTCGTGGAAGACCTTTTGACCCCTATTCACGTTACACATGGAGAAAACCACGAAAAATCTCTTCCGACGCGATCACCGGACTTTGAGCCGGGGTCGAGCGACCAGCTTTCAGTTATGATTTGGCTGAAGCATTCAACAGGGTTGCCACGCTACCGGGAAAACCAGAAATAGTCGGGGAATTCGAAAATTGACCGAAAACTTCAGGGAAAAGTCAGGGAATTTAAATAATTTAGTCAAAATCTGGAAAAGTCAGAGAATTTCATACAGCGATATTAAAAAAAAAAAAAAAAAGCGAGTTTTGCGCCGACGTTGGAAGCGATCACTTTCTTGGCGCCTGTGAGCGTCATTCCGGCAGCTGGCATAGAGCCAATTTTCGCAGCTCCAATCAGATTGTCTTTTAGAAAGACAAAGCAAGGTTCCAGTAACCTCGAGAATCGACGGACTAGCATGCGCATGTGCAGTGCATGTTGAACTGAAGAAAATACATATTCTTGTATAAAACAAAATGGGTTTAATCCTAGTAGAACGATATTTTGGAGGTTAGAATAGCCTCCATGTATTCTATTCTAACCTCCATATACGGTACACACGGGGTTTGGCGACATTATGATGAAGAGTAGGTTAGGTTAGGTTAGGTTATGTTATTAAATTATGGCAAAGCACACGAGGGCTATCTGCCTAAAGGGAGGGATGCCTTCGTGGAGGATTTTCTAAGGGAAACTGGCTCATATACACGTTACACATGGGGAAAACCACGAAAACGCCCATGCAGCCAACCCGTTCGCGGGATTCGAACCTCGTACCGAACTACCAGTGTTCAGCGTCTTTTACCGCTCGGCCGCTGGTGGGCTATGAAGAAGAGTAAAGGGGTCATTTTGGTGTTGGCGGTAATTTTCACAATCGTGCCAAGGCCGTAGCGTATAATAGGATTTTACCGCAAAATCTTTTAAACATTTTTTTTTCTCTTTCTAATAAATGCCTTATTTGTCATTTTTCAGTAAAATAAAACAAGTAATATATATATAAAAAAATTAAAGTCAATTCCTACTTGGGTCAACAAAGAAAAATTAAAAAAAATTTTTTTAAATTTTAATATGTGAAAAAAACTATTAATATCAAATGTCATCCACTAAAAATTTAAAAAAATGTATTTGAACTTGAGTGGTTGAATAAACTATTTTATCACAGTTGAAAGCCGTTGGGTTACAATATCAAGTTACAACACAGAGTTCGTTTCTAGGTATTGAAAGCGCTGGCTGCATCGAAGTCTCCCACTGCATTGCCTAAAATCTGCACTTTTCCCTTATAAAGTCCTTCACGAAGGCATCTTTCTCTTTGGACGGAAATTCTTGTTTCTTTTGCTGTATTTATTGATCAATACTTTCAATCTGGATTTTATAAAGGATGTTAACTAGTATTTATTTCTCATTGTTTATAATTGTGGGTCCGTGTTTTTTATTATTTTTTAATTTGTGGATTTGAAAAAGCCTATTTTTAACTTAGAAATTCATTCCCGCTAAGATTATTGTGTCTGAACTATTGAATTCAACATTATTAGAATTCACGCAGTTGACGGTATTCTCCATCAGACAATCCAATTTCCACATTTTACCTTGTGCTATTTCGTGTTTCGCGTACTGGATAGGTGTTATCAAATGAGTTTCTTTTTTAATCAATTTTATGGACTCTTAACCTTTTTGAAAGCTTTGTTTCTGGTGCTACATAGCGTTTCATGCCACTCCACAGGACTTTTTATTATTATTTATTTATTTATTAAATGGTAGGGGTCGATAATTGCCGGAAAATTGTAATTGGGATGATTGAGCGATTAAATTGTTCTTTAGCAACAATAGAAGCAAAAATAAAATAGCTTTTGATGGGGGAAATTATTTAATGAAAAGCAGAAGACACATAGTGAAAATCATGTTACTTCTATTTGTGCCGTGACGTCAATGTTGATCGAATCGACAATTATTGAAAACCTTTGGAATTTAAATGTTTTGCGCATTCAAGAATAGAAATTAAAAAATAACCACGAAAGGAATTAGCTGGCCTTGAACATTTTTAAAGAACGGTTAACAGACATTGCGAAAGCCGTTATGTCGTTAGATGATTACCTTGGGTTAAAGAAGCGGTGGTCGCTTTAATATGGAGACACCTAAGAAGTTGGGCAACTATTGCCTCTTATGAAGGGACAGACAATTTACATCCGTGCTTTTTCCGGGATTGGAACCCGGGGAGCGGTGCAGTCAGGGAATAATTGAAAGTGTCTGGTGTTGAATCCTTAGAAAACGCATGGAATTATGTATCACAAACAGGAGTTTGAAGAAAATTCAGTCACCAAATTAAGACCAGTATTTGATGCCCCTTGTCATTGGAAGAATTCATTTTCTTTAAATGATTGCCTTGAAAAAAGACCGAACCTTCTGGAACAATTTTGATGTGGTTTCGGAAAAATAAAGTACGAGTTGATTCAGACATCCGGAAAGCTTTTCTTAAAACACCTGTGACAGAAAATATTCGCGAATTTCTGAGGTTCTTATAGTGAGGTTCGAAGAACGGCAAATGAGAATCCTAAAACTCAACTGAGTTGCATTGGGTCTAAATTGTAGTCCTTTTTCTGTTTGCTGTTGTATTAGATCACCACAAGAGTTTCCAGAAACAACAAAAATTCTAAGCAAATCTTTCATTTAAATAATGTTGTAATCTCCATAGTTGAAGAAACTTCTCTACATCACTTCGTCCAAAATCTTTCGCTATTGTTAGATTCCGGCTGCTTCGATTTACAAATGTACTTAACTTACTCTACAGCCTGAAAACGGTGTACCCAACAATCCTGTTTCTTATTTGTAATATTAAGGAATAAACATAAAGGCCTGCTTTTCTGTAATATGAATAATATAAAACTTCAATCTGAAAACCTTACTAGGAGAAACATCATTTCGATTGTTCATCAAATTTACTGTTCCGAAAATACTTGTGCAGAACAACTGGAGCCTAAAAATAAGTTGAGATTTTTCATTGCCGAAAGAATTTCAGAGGGAATTTGAAGTTTCGTTTATTAATATAATTCTACTGTCTGAAGTAAAAATACTTATGTCTAAATATTGTTGAAAATGCAGAATTTAATTGCACACCATTTATGATGCCAGAAAACGTCCATATGGTGCTGTTATAATTTTCGAAGTGTTCAAGACAAGGACACTACAGTGCAGTTTGTAATTTCATTTCTCATAATCAGTTTTTTAGATCCAATATCCTAAACTCAGGTCCGACATTTCCCCTAACTCTTCAGCCGAGGTTTTAAGGTCTTCTTTTTCCCAACTTGTGATAAGAATGCCTAAACACTGTTCTAGAATTATGGTAAAGAAGATAATTGTTTTTAATATGTAATTACTTTTATTGAAAAGTTCCCTAAAACACCATGGTAAATTCTCAAAACACATGCAGCCCACATTTTTCTTTTACGTCTTGCAGTGACTGAAAGCTTGAGTACAGCGGACCCTCGGATCATGAACGCCCCACGTCACGGTCAAATTATCTGAACAAAAAAACTCGGCTGACGCACGGTGTCTCGAGTTACGAACACTCTCGCCAACAAATGGCTATTAGAGGCGTTTTGAAGTAATCTATGCTCTAGAATTAACATTAGGGCCTTCATGGGACATCATTTTCTGTTTCTTAGCTGTTATAAGCAAACCTGATAGCAAGTGTTGATATTTACATCTAAAATTCGCCTTCGTTTTAGAATTCTACTTCAACATTCAAACAAATAAAATAATCAAAGCTTCTTACCTATCAGACGAGATCAATTCAATCCACTATTTTATCCAATTGTATTGGCGACACAGACAATACATGACGACAAGAAAACACTTATAATTACTGTTATATATAGAGTTCGCAGTTAATATTTCATGGTTCACAATTCTTCGCAGTCTCAATCGCAATTAATCCAACTCAAACAAAAGTCAGACGCACAGCGCCATCTGCCCCTGTAATTATACACTGCTGGCCACTCAAATTGCAGCACCAAGAAAGACAAGAGATATCACAGCAAAATTTATTTAGTAGATAAAATGTTGTCCAAGTATCAAATGATTAAATTTATAGACTTCTGTAAAGTGTAGTTTCTTCCAGAATCAGTAGCCAGAGTAGCCGCCATTGTTGGAGATCACCGCTGGCACATGCCTCGGCATTGATTCAAAGAGACTTTGGATGTGTTCTTGGGGTACAGCAGACCAAGCAGCTTCCACACGTTGCCAAAGTTGATCTGGTGTGGCAGCTTGGGATGTAATCTGGGTCAATCGTTCAGCAACCACGGACCACGTGTTTTCTATCGGCGAAAGATCCGGAGAACGAGCCGGCCAGGGAAGCAGTTCAATCTGGCGATTGACGAAGAATCCTTGGACAATGCGTGCCACGTGTGGTCGCGCATTATCCTGTTGAAATATGGCTGTGGCAAGCCCTGAAGGTAAGGAAAGACAACTGGCTCCAACACCTCGGAGATGTAGCGCTGCCTGTTAAAAGTACCGGCAATGCGTACTAGAGGAGTACGAGAGTGATATTCAATACCACCCCACACCATAATACCCGGTGCAGGATCAGTGTGGCTGTGCGTAACGCAGCTGTTCACCATCCTCTCTCCATGGTGTCTCCAGACTCAAATCCAACCATCGTGGTGTTGCAGACAGAAACGTGACTCATCACTAAAGACAATTTCATTCCATTCTGCCATCCATATCCTTCTTTCATTGCACCATTGGCGGCAGAGACGTCTGTATTTCTGCGTCCAGGATAGACGAAGCAATGGACGTCTTGCGGACAGACCACTCTGCTGTAAACGGCGTCGAATGGTACGCACAGACACTGGATGATGCACAGACAATGTGCTGTGATATGGTTCGTGATGTGACTGAGCAATCCATCACTGCCATGCGCACAATGTTCCTGTCATTTCGTGAAGTGGTGCACTGAGGTGGATGCGATCGAACACGTCGGTCCGTCGAACCCTCCTGCATCCAACGGTCACATGTCCGCATTACAGTTGTTTGGTGTTTCGTCCAACACGACCACCAATTTTCCTGAAAGATAATCCACACGCTCAGTAGGCCACTAGCCTTCCTCTGTCGAACTCGGATACTTGATCAAACGAAGATCACTGTTTACTACGAGGCATAATTGATCGTCTTTTTTTTTTATTATTTTATTTTGAAAAAAACCACAAGAAAAACACAATTACCGAACTCGAAATCGTCGAAAACTCCAAGCCTTAAATAGCGCTTTGAAGTGGCGCCACAGGTGCGCGTGATGTGCGTCTGCGCTGAAATTCTAATCATTTGCATATCTCACCAACGCTAATGCATGCTGTAAATTTCATGTTATTGGCATGCTTCTTTCAGGGTGTTTCATGTACAGTGGCCAGCAGTGTAGTTTCTACAACAAGGGACTTAAAGGGCCATGAATTCGACCTTAAGGAAATTATTGTGAGATTGTTTTGTAGGCAGAGATTATGAAAACGTTGGCACTTAAAAGGCGGGTTTTTTTTTGTTCTGTTTTCTACGATATCGTGTCTCAAGTCTTCGAAGCTGACAATGAACGTATGAAGAAGTTACTAGACGACAATAAAAATCAGCTCAAGAAGAAAGAAATGTAACAGCTTCAGAAGCAGCAAGAAATGATATGTCTTCAGAGGAAGAGGGAGGAAGGATGAAAAGATGATTTAGTTTTTCAATTCGCGAAATTTTTGCAAATGTAAATGCGAAGTTTTTTTTTTTTTTTCGCCTTAATGTGATAACGTTGACCCTGATAAACCAGTAGCAAGCTACAACATACACATTTTCATTAAAAATCCCATATTTCACATTGGAAGCATTTTAAAATGTAGTCATAACAAATCATATGGTAAAAAATTTTAATAAAACGGAGGCTCCGGTGATCAGGCAGAATCGAGTGGCATGTAATGTCTCGTCTCTTCATTCGTACTCTCAATTTCGCTCACCAGCGGCCGGGTGGTAAAGTTGCTGAATGTCGGTAATCCGATCCGGGGTTCGAATCCCAGCGAACGGGCTCACTGGGTGGGCGTTTTTGGGTTTTTCTCTATGACGTGCATACGACCCAGTTTCCCTAAGAAGATTTCTTTGCGAAGACATTCCTCCTCCTAGGCAGCTCTTGAGTGCTTTGCATAGTCAAATAAATCAAACAATCAAGTTTTTACCTTTTTTTGCCTAATTAATATTTGTGTTTTATTGTCTTACATCTAACAGTTTCGATTGGTTTTGTGTTGCAACTTGCCCACGAAGTATTGTTATAAATTTGAAGCTACCATCTGTGCTCTAAGAACGAATGAAGCCTGCAGTAATTTGTATGGGGAAAATAGTTTCTGTTTACGAACTTTTTGATTGACGAACGGCCTTCAGGAAGAATTAAGTTCGTGAATCCAGTTTCATTGTACTTTACTATATTTGGCGAATCCGTTCTTAGCCATTTTAAATGCGAGATGAAAAGCAGTAATAATTTCAAATGAAATATCTGATTAAAAAAGAAAATTAAAAGTTGTAGGAGTGATCTGACCATGAACTTAAAAGTACTCAGTAATTGGCTTAAAATAAAAACAGTTTTTCCGCAATCGCATAAGATTTGGTTACCGTATCTGAGAGAAAATCAGTCTGAAACTTTGATAAACTTTTGATGTTCAAGTAAAAAATCACTCCACACACAATTCTTTTTAACGTTTTTTGCTTTACGCGCCTCACTTCTCCACGTGATATGATTTTTTTCATGATGCTATTTTTTACGCGATTTTTTTTTCTATGCGGTTCTTTAGAAAATTGTATAGTATATCGTGAAGCCAAACGTTACTTACTAAGAATTAATTAAATAAAAATTTTCAGTCTTGCACATACCGCTCATTTTACATCGAAAACATAAGTTATATCTTGGATAATATATATATATATATATCAATCGTTGTGCCTCTATTGGTGGAATATCATTAAAAGAAGATCATTAAACGTTGGTAGTTCGTCACAGCTGTAGCTCTTGGCGGCTAATGAACTGACAGACAGTGTTCGTGTTTTTTTCCGATCATGCAAGGTGAATATATACCAACTAGTTTCCCAAACAAAATCTTCTATGAAGGCATTCTTCGTAAAACAAATTCCTGGAGCGTTTTGCTTTAATAAATAGTCTAATGTAATATTTGCAATTGTTACGTTAGACTATTTATAGCTTCAGCCATATTTTAACTGCTAATTTGTCATTATGAATTTTTACTGTATCATTCATTCTTGTTGAATTGTTAGGTTCGATCTTAGTCATGTAGGCATGATCTGTTTTCTGAATACAAATTACTAATTTAAAAAAGAAAAATTTATATCACATAATTAGCTATAATACAAGCATGTTCACTGTAGATATATGTCCAATGAAGAAAACCATGCAAAGAAAAATACCATATCTCGCCTTTTTACGAGCTTTGTTTCGGAATACCTCAAATTTTCTCCCTAGTCTGCGGCGTAAGAAAAAATCGGAAACTGGGTGTACTTTTGCGTTGTTTTCCTACAGCTATTAAAATAGCTATCGAATTAAGATTTTCTTTTCATTGTTTGTTAAAATTTCAAAGGAAAATCATAGTCTTTGCCAAGTTCTCGGGAGAAATCATCACATGTAAATCTCACCTCCAGTCTTAATTAGCTTTCGATTGCTATTATGAAATTTATTGCCTAAGCTGGATTCTCTGCAAGTTAACTCATTTTGCCACAGCTCGGAAAATTTCATCAGCATGATTCCTATTTCTTTTAGTGTGTTAATGCATCATGCGATTTTAAAATTAACCAGTAACCACCGTAGTATGGTTTTCCAGACCGCTACATTATCGTCTTCTCTAGAAACTCCATGCTGCCTTCGTGGAGAACCTTCTAAGAGAAACTGGCTGTTATACACGTTACACGTGGAGAAAATCACGAAAATGCCCATGCACCCAGCCCGTTCGAGGGACTCGAACCTCAAGGTGAGCAAATTAGTTGAGGTGAGTTTCGAAAAAACGTGAGCAGGATTCTAAAAGCGAAACCAGTGAGGACAATCTTTATGAAAAATGAGCTTAAAAATCAAAAATGTTGCTGAACATATGATACTAGTGACTGAAGAGATAAACGTTTACTAGAAATAATCTGGTAAAAGATTTCGAAGTTTATCGCGAATGTTTCAGCGCAAAATACTAGTAGTCTAAGGAAGCTCGATAAACATAGAAACTGTTTCTTACAAAGAGCATCAAAAAGAAATGGAGCACTTACGCTTTGCGTCCAAATGTCGACATGCTTCGCCTGTTATTTAAATATCCTAGAAATCCAAACATGTAATTTGATTATTTGTACTGCGATTTTACCTTCTTTCTGTGAAATTTTTGATATTTTTTGAAAATATAAAAATCCATTGTAGCTTAAGATTTGATGTAATATTTTTTATAAACTTGCAGTGCTACTGTTTCGGGGAGGCAAGCTGAATAGATATTTATAAATACTGAAATTTTCTGAATGAAAACTGAATTAGTGAAACGAACTGCATTAAAAATTTCTTAACGCATATTTTTGTGAAATCAGAGTTTGTAGCTTAAGTAAGTAATAAATTTATTGTATCAGCGTGAAATGCATTTAATAAAAATTAACCTTATGCCGCTACTTATGTAATCGGTCTCTACGTTAATATTATGATGAAAATATATTATTCTGATTTCAGTGGTTAAGTTAGATTAATTGGTTATGGCAATGCACTGAGCGCTATTTGCTTAAGGAGAACATAAGGAGAAAGCCATCAGAATACCCATGCAGCTTCTTATTAACCTTTTCATAGATCTGTGTATTCTTATATCGCATATTAATTAACCCGGGAGGGGATGCCTTTCTGTGGTTAAAAATATTGCCCAGCAATTGCGCATGCCTTGGACTCGAAGGACAAATTTAGAAGAGTGGTTACTTGTTACCATAATAATAATAATAATAATAATAAAAAGTAGGAAGGAATATCAGTGGCCGAATCGGTAGGATATTGGTAATTTGTTCCCTGTTCGTATCTCGGCGAACGTCCTTGCCGCATGTTTTTCCCCGTATATGACAAGTACACTGGTGTGCAAATATTAAGGACGAGACGGTTTTTTCAATATAACTTTGTACAAAAGCTTTCCAAATCAACACATTTAATACCGTAAGATCCCCAATACGTAAGGACATGAGTAATGTAAGCAACACTTACTAAAACAGAAATCAGAGGGATAAAAAGAGCTTTATTGAAAAAGTAGCATGGAGCGCAATGCGACTGAAGGCAGAAACATCCCTGTGATGGGTGTCCAGCAAGAAACATCCGGTCTTTAATAGGGGATATGGTCTCCCCTGACTGCTAGGCAGGTTTCACATCATTTGTGCATGCTGGATATGTGGTTGTTAATGAGCTGTTGAGACACTGCTGCTCATTCCTCTTGTAGCACCAATCGCAGTTTCGGAATCGTTACTGGCGATAAGTTACGTGCTGCCACGGGTCTCCCTAGTAAGTTCCGTACATGCTTGACGGGATTTGAGATCCAAAGACTTTGCCGACCAATCCATGTGTTCAATATCTTCACTCTCCAACAGCTCTTCGACAGTAACTGTGCGATGAGGTGGAGCGTTGTCGTCCATGAAGAGGAACTGAGGACCCATAGCCCTTGTGAAAAGACGCATGTAAGGAAGAAGAACCTCGTTACAATAGCAGTCCCAGGTGAAGAACCTCCTTGGGAGATATGAAGGTCGGTCCGGCTACCAAGCATTATGTCTGCTCGAACGAGAACTCCGCGACCTCCAAAACAGTCCCTTTTGATGATGTTGAAGGGGTTATTGCGTGTTCCCCGCTCAGTCCAGATGTGTATGTGTCTAGAATCGCAACTCAGACTTAAATCTGCTCTCATCTGTAAAGAGTACTCGTCCCCATTCATTGTCTCTCCAATTCCGGTGTTCCCGGCACCACAGAGAACGCCTTCTCCGATGGGCAGACGTTAGAGGTACACACCGTACAGGGCGTCATGCAAATAGACCACCAGCGTGCAGTCTTCTGGCCACGGTAAAACGCGATATTGGTCGTCCAGTCGCCTGTGTCGTGTGTCTAGCGATTTCTCCCGCTGTCTGCCGCCTGTTTCTTCTGGCCTGTAAGGCAATATACCGGTCATCTGCGGGTGTGGTTCCTCGTGGACGACCACTACTAAATCCCAGGATAGCTCTTCCTGTAGTCTGAAATTGTCTCCAAAGTCGCGAAACGATGCTGTGAGCAATTCCGAACTCTGCAGCCACACTTGTCACACTGCGGCCTTCCTCCAACTTTCCAATGATTCGACCTCGGGTAAAAGCATCCAGATGTCGTCTAACAGATTGATTATTTGCCATTTTTCGCTGAGGCAGCAACTCGGTGGGATTTTAACTGCTATACGGCGTGCAATCTCTTTGCCAGAAATACTGATCTTACCCCGACAACATGCTTTATACTACTCAGACACTCCCCCATTACGTCTACCTGCATATCTGCGCATGTGCTACCGTACATCACCTTACTTAATCTCCTGATTGGTCTTTCTGTCCGCTCTGCCTCTTCGTTCAGCTGCTATGGTAATTTTTCGACTTCCTCCTTAATTTTTGCACACCAGTGTATATCCATGTATTCCCCATATAAGCCCTTTAAGTTGTTATCACATACGAATTATATGGTTAATCAACTACCTAAGAATATAATTTTCTTCTATCTCTCAAAGGAAATTTCGCGTCTTATTTAAAAAGCTGCGAAATGCATATTTTTTACCAATCTTATCTTTCAACAGGAGCATCGTCCAGAGGGTGATTCAACTACTAAAACCAATTTTTTTACACCTGGTAATCACGCAGCAGTAAATTGGAAAAACTGCATCAAAGTTTTAGTTGCTTCGGTTTTTTTTTTTTTTTTTTTGCTTATGATGCTAGTTTTAGAAACGAGTAGAACGAATGCATCCTTCCTAAAGCAGGTAACCCTCGTGTATTTTTCTATAAACAATTAAATAACCAACTACCAAAACTGGGAATAGAAAGAGACAAGAATTTTCCAGTTGTATCCGATATAAGGTTTCAAAGCATACACTGAGTTCTTAAAAGCTAAGTTTAAAACTCTTTCTTGAAATATCTGCCAAACTACTGATTAAAGAACCAAGCGCCCTTTCGAGATTTTAAATTTCCAGAGCATTTAAAGCTCTGTAAAATCTCGATATGTCTCGGGGGAGCGGCAGGAAGAAAGAAGAATGTTAAGTGACGAACGAGTGATGGTTGTGGTACAATCCCCATGGCTGATGGCATTCCATCCTTTGCTATGCTCTTTGTCAACACTAAGATGGTACTAAATGCAGAGTCCTCGTATACTATGCCATAAATGAACAAAACAGACCATCCCTTCCGACATTTCATAAAATCACTTTTGTAAATTGTTACGTCTAAAGAATGTACAAAAATTCTTAAAAACATATTTTCGGATATACATTGTAATTTAGTAAAGAGTTAATATAGTCCAATGACTGCAAATATGAAAAGGTATGAATTTCTTTTGATTATCACTTTATTAAATTCAACAAACCATTTCGTGCTATAATTACAGACTGCATTTTTGTGCAAATTTTGTGCAGGGCAAAATGATTGAAGCTTTTATGCAACACGCGGGATTTGAAGAAATTCTGTCACTTAGCATGTAACAGCTGCCCATTCCCAGAAGCATTAGTCTGTGTATTTAATGGATTATGATTGCCAAATAGCTCTACTGTGTTCACAGGAAACTTGCTTTCGAGACCGAGCAGGTGTAATTTAATAATCATTGAAAGTCAAAATTTACTAATCGTGACGCACTTGTGAATGGATAGCTTCCAACTGAGGAAAAAAAAAAAGTATTTCCCTTGTTTTGACATGTCTTTGGACTGCCCGCATTTTGGTATTTGCGAAATTTTGAGAGTTTTGTAACCTTAATCGTACGAAACGAAGTATTAAATTCGTCAAATATGTACATAATTCGTAATTTCTCTTAATACAAAGTACACTGGTTCACACCCAAAAATGAAAATTTATAACCGTGCGTAGCAATCGCTTTCACAGTAGGGAAAACTGTCCTTATCACATTTCATATCAAGTCATTTAATCCCTACGAATGTCTATTCTTTGAATTTCGATTCACTTTTCATATTCGTCTATGAATTTCTTAAAAAAAAATTCCACTAACTTATTTTAAAATATTCTTAGGGTGAAACGGATGTTATATGGATGTCTGATTACTCTAATCTTTACATTTGTAAGTCTAATCTAACTTTCCTCACATTCTTCTGTGGAATATGTACATCAGTTGTTAGGACTTGTTTAGAATTTTCGGAGCAAGTGAAAAATCAACTACGATTTCGCGGGATTGGAACCAATGATCTTCCAGTTAAAACCTGAATGTGTTACATCAGAACAGCCCGTGAGAGAGAATGTAATGATTTCTTACAATATCCTTTTTCATTATTTGAAAAATATTCGTTTCCTAAATTCTGACAATCTCACTAGTGACCTTGGAAGTGTTTGTTGAGGTAATTTCAGTTTGAGACCATGGTACGATTTCTTAGATTGATCATATTTTCTTTGTTTTCCCTGAAAGAAAATGTAAGGGAATTTTTTTCTCCTTGAGTGAAATACATCCTTCTCCCTCTCCGAAAAAAAGAAAAAACTTTTTACAAATAAGCACTGATTGTTGATTGAAAAATTCCTCTTACAGTGAAACTATTTTCTGATGAGATCTTTTTAGTTCTCAAGTTTGAATAGACGTGATTTATATCTATTGACAAATTACTTCTGCTCAAGTTGTTGCTGCTTCTTTTTGAAAAGAATTTCCTTAACCTTGATTTCGCAAAGCTAAGTAATAAAAAATTATAGACGTGCGTGCAGTTGCTTGTTTAATTATACACAATAATAAAATACTCAAATGAATAAAAGAACGAGGAAAATTAGACTCTAATTTTTCTGTTTTACTTATTACTGGGATAACATAATTTCACCCAGAATTTCAGTGAAGGAACATAATTAATAAGCATGGCTGAGAAAATTATACGGATTGTGCTATAAAATGCTAACTGTGTTATCGATGAATTTGCAGGTATTTGCTTCGAATTTACAACATAAAAGAAAGACTGGCTTTGCAAAATTAACTAGTGCCTATAAAAATAATGATAATAACTAACTTGTAACCTGAAAACTTCAGATTGCGATTTAACACCTCGAAGAAGAGGTTACATTAAAAGTTTCAAAGTATTTGATATAAAAATCACAGAAGCGAGACTACCTGCATGACTTTTATATGTTATATTTACTAATTTATTTCACATACATTATATTACTCATGAAATTAAATCATGCTCAATAAAATGAAAATTCAACTCAAAATTAATTTAATTTTCAAACCTCCGGTTTTGCTTCCGCATTTATTATTATTATTTTTTTATCTTAAAATGTTATAAATAGGGAAAATCTCAAAGTATTACAGAAGTATATTACTATTTAAATAAAACTATGTGTCTAAAAGGAGAGATTGCAGCCTATGAACTACTACAAAATTTCATCACTTATTCGATTTTATTTTGGTTTGTAAATTACCCCTTGGTTATATATGGCTAGGAAGAAAAATATCTAATACGATATATATATATAATACAATGCAATACAGAATATATAAATGATTAGATTATCTTCTAAGAAATACGAAAAAAAGTTAGATAGTAAAGGTGTGCTATTGTGGAAATCAGAAATTGGAAATAATAAAATTGGAATTTGTAATTTATTAAATTCTAAATTAATAAAAAATAGAGAAAAGTATATTTTAACAATTAAAATCATTGTTGATTCCACAGAAAAATCCCGACTTTTCAAGGGGAATTGGAGGCCCACTAGTGGCCGAGCAGTAAAGACGCTGAACACTGGTAGTTCGGTCCGAGGTTCGAATCCCGCGAACGGGCTGGCTGCATGGGCGTTTTCGTGGTTTTCCCCATGTGTAACGTGTATATGAGCCAGTTTCCCTTAGAAAGTCCTCCACGAAGGCATCCCTTCCTTTATGCAGATAGCCCTCGTGTGCTTTGCCATAATTGAATAACCTGTAACCTATCAGGGGAAATTGGAAATCCTCTATACAATCACGAACAATTCATTAGGATCGCTTTTCGTCTTTTTCGCATTTCTGAACAAAATCCCCATTCCAAATTGTAAATTTGCTAATCAAATAAATATATTATAGTTTTAGAGATACGTGTTTTATTTACCGCACTTTATGGTATAAAATAAACTTTGTTCCAAAATGTTACTAAGAAGCACAGATAAAAAAACTTTTCAGCTGTTGAGTCCTTACACTTTAACGATAATCCTATAATAATCAAAGGGAAATGAAAGAACTTTTGTATCGTGGATTGGCAAGAAGGTGCTGTAGTGTTTCCGATTTTTATTTTTAACAGGCAGTAGTTATCGCTGACTGATAAAAAACGAGAACTTCATCATGTAAACTAAAACACATTAAATAAAAGTGAACTGAAGTCTAAACTTCATCTTATTCGGTTACAGTAGTGTAAAGGAAAGATAGTTAGAAAAATTCTATACCGAACATGTATATCATATTAGAATAAAGTAGCTATTTTTCAGAAAAACATTTCTTACGCAACTTAGCTACAGAGTGTCCCAATAAAATGTATGCACTTTTTAAATGACAATAACACTAACAATTATTATAATATAGAAGAGTTCAAAAAATTTAAAAAAAAATGTGAACAAATGTAGAAACCAGGCAATTATCGAAAGTGTACAAATTGTTGGCCATTGTGGTCCATGCACAGCTGATAACGTTCACGGATTGAATCCAAAACGTTTCTAACTATTTCACTTGGTATTTTGGCACATTCTTTTTCAATGCCTGCTCTCGATTCATTCATTGTAGCTGGTCTTGCGGTGTAAACATTGTGTTTAACATGTCCCCACAGAAAAATATCTATGGGGGTCAAATCCGGCGAGGGTGGAGCGTACTCGATACTTCCATTTTGCCCTACTCATCTGTTTAGCAGGTGACCGTCGGGATAGGCCCGTACGTCACGATGATAGTGAGGAGGTGCTCCATCCTGCTGGAAGTACCATTCTTCATTCCTAAACATCTCTTGGATGCGTGGCATAGCGGATTCTTGTAGCAAGTTGAGAGAATTCTGCACCATTCACTGAGCATCAAAAAAGAAAGGACCAGTTAAACCAAATGCAGGCAAACCACACCACACAACCGGTGTACCCTGATAAGTTCCCATGATGTTCCACTGTCACATGAGGATTGTTAAGTGCCCAGTAAGTGCAATTGTGACGATTAACTGAATCATTCAACTTGAACGTAAACTCATCAATCCAAACAATCTTGTACGGGAATTGATTGTCCTCTTCACATTTTGCTTGATACCACACACAAAATTCAAGTCTTCTGTCAAAATCATCTTCATTGAGAGTTGTGCTAATCTAAGAATAAAAGTCCTCCATTGGGCACCCTTCAAAATGCGATGGACGCTCGATTTTTGAACTCCTGTCTCACAAGCCGCTTGCCGAACAGATTTTCTTCGCGATTGTTGAAATCTTTCAATGACTTCTCTTTCTCTTGTGGGACTGGTGGATGATCTTACTCTTTCGGAATGGTTCTTATAGACATCTTTAACAGCTCCTTCTTCCTCAAACTTATCGCGCAAACGAGTAATTGTGAATCTTTTTGGTGCATCTCGTTGAAACTCCATTCTAAAGCGTCTTTCCACTTCACTTATGGTCTCTGTTTTCCAGTAGCACTTCAGAGTGAATTTTCTTTCCTCAAAGTTTAATCTGATTCCAGCCATTATTTTAAGCAGTCACACCTGAAAAAGAACAAAAAATGTGGTTGTTATGAATTGTGAAAGAAGGTATACATTTTATTGGGACACTCTGTATACTAGGCTCAAGTTAGTAATTCATCCCGGATTCAGATCTCAACGAAGAGGCTGGCTGTATGGTATTTTCGTGGTTTTCCCCGCGTATGTAATGAGAACTGGAACCGATGTAAATTAGATGTACCATCGGCGTTGTCCTAATTTTATCTATTTGTTATGTGAATATGTACTAGTTTCCCACAGAAATCCTTCACCAAAGTATCCTTCCTTTGAGCAGATCCCTTACACACTTTGCTATAATTAATTAAGCAGACAGCCCTTGTGGGCTTTGCCGTATTCATTTACACGAACAAGCAATAAATTACAAAATTATAGCCAAAAATTGTTAACCTTAATTCGCGCTTCAGACTGCGCTGTTGAAAAATAGTATTTCATCCACTTATGAATTTGTAAATTTCTCGGCAGGTAGTCTTCGCGAATTATGTCGTTACAGATATAATATCATTCGTTTAATCCTCCGTTGTGCCGTTTTAATCTTAAAAGTTTCGAAGGTTTGTTGATGTCGACTAAAGTTTATATATATTTTTTTCTAATTTATGCCTAAATTAAGAAAAGGGAGAATGGAAACATTTATCTAACATGAGAATTCCATGCTGAAAAATGAACACTCTTATTTAAAATACTTTAGAAAAGGTGACCTTGTTAAGTATGCTTCTTAAAGCAGATATGACCTGCATTTAGAAAGCTTAATTGCTTTGGCGTAAATATAAATCGCTTCCCTTATTGGAATCTGTATTTGTATTGTTGCACACGTCTGAAGATCGTACGTAATTATGGCAGTCCTTTCCTGAAGTTAAGGAAACAACCAAGCATTATAGGATAATATCGATGCTGCCATTTTCTTTAATGCACGTGTGTAAGTAATGTACAAGGAAGAAGAACCATAATTTCACTTGTTGATTTTATGATGGCATTTCCTTCCTTTGACACAGTCATCTGTTGCGTTTCTCTTTTAGTGTACGATATTCAAAGAGAAATTTTCATTTTACAGAAAAACATTCTAAAGTAAATCTGAAATGAATATTTAGAACTAAACACAAATCTAAAAATCAAAACATGAGCATATGAAATTTTATTAATCCAATAGGAAGAAATTCGACAAATGGGAGTAAGGAGTAATGCGTAAATATCCAAGTGATATTCATTCCCTTGCCACTTACTTTGCAACCTTATAAGTGTGACTTTGTTATACGAACTCATCCTGTGGCTAAAAAGTCTCAAACCATTCGTAAATTTATTGAGCTTCGTATCGGATGGGCTTTTTCCTTTCTGAGCTTTGAACGTTAACTGGACTATTGGACATTTCCTTCCTACAAGCCATATAGTACGTTGATCGCTTTATCTCAATTGAATAAATTTTTATAGAAATTCAGTAACGGTTCTCCTAATGACGAAAAAGCTCAATAGCGGCAGAGCAGTAAAATCGCTGAATACTGATATTTGGACATGGGTTAAAATCTTGGTGAACTGGCTGACTGCATGGGAGATTTCGTGGTTTTCCTCATCTGTACCGTGTATGCTAACCAGTTTTCCTGAGAGAGTCATCCACGAAGGCATTCCTTCCCTTCTTACAGGTACAGGTTAAAGCAAGGCCGACACCTGGCCATCTAAGTAGGCATATTAGGTATCGCCGGGCCTTGTTAACTTCTAAGCTTCCGCCCCGGATGGTATTCTAAGGGATAACTCCCAGGGGTACGGTCCGGGGGTCTCCCACCTTTCTTTCTCTGTCCCTTGCCTCTCGAGAGGCTTTCGGCTGGTTGGGTATTCTGAGCGACCCCTGACCCCACAGATGCTATATGCTTACAAATATCCATTCCTTCTTCGATTCCGAGCCCTTCGGTACAGCAGTCAGCTAACCACTATACCTTCTCGGGGCCCTTTTCTTAGACACACAGCTCCTGGCATGCTTTGCCATAACCAAAATGAACCAAACTTAATGACGAAAGCGGCGTACATCAGCAAAAAATCTTTGACTGGCCAGACTTACCTGTAGCAAAAATTCTTCGAATTTAATTGCAGAATATTGCAATCTGGTGAAATGGTTATCATTTATGCATACTCTGATTGCTACTGCCAAATGAGCAGCCAGACCATCAAAATTTTAAACGAAATATACATGCTTTGAAACAATTTTTCATTCAAAATGGGCCATCAACTCCTTGCTTATTGAAACGCCGGTACCGGTTCATAACAACTCCTTGATTTATTGAATCCCATCCCTTTATCAAAATTTCCACAAAGGAGTTTGTGATGCATTGCATTTCTAAATACACGTTTACCAACCAATAACATTGAACCTCATTTGCAGTAACTATGCAAGGAATAAGATTTGCGCATCCGATTAGTTAAGCTTGCAAAACTCGGCACCGACCTATGCCTCGTTATGTAATTATTTAATTAATTTATTATTATTTTTTAAAAATAGGAACAGTGCCTAGAATCAACATTTAATAGTCACTCAGTTTGTTTCTAGAAGTTAAATCTTCTGTACTATACCTGTAATTGGATGTCCTGGCGAATGTACATTTGCAAAATTCTGTGTTGTCTTTCTGAAGTGTATTTGTAATGTGCACTGTCGAAAAGTGTATGTTCCGCTATAAAGTAATTTGAGTATCTGAAATTATGTAACAATTATGTGAATTACGTAATTATGTCTTGAATCAAAACGGCAACAATATCTTACAATGCTATTCATGTACTCCTAATGCTAGATATAAAGGGACGCGAGAAATTACCACCTAACCTCTTGGTAGAACGATGATGTCTCCTCCCGTAAACTGCTAAAGGGAAGGGATGGCTTCTTGAAGGACTTTCTAAGGAAAATTGGTTCGTATCCACGTTACACATGGGTAAACCACGAGAACGATCATCATCAGCGTTCAGCGACTTTACCGTTCGGCCGCTGGTGAGCCTTTTACCTAAGGGAAGGATATTCTAAGGGAAAATGGTTAATTTTCCCTTTACACATAAGAAAAAGTATGCAGCCAGCCCGTTTGATGAGTAGTTTGACGTTCTACCAGTGTTTAGCGGTCTTTTCCATTCGACCACTGGTGGGCGCATTCGCTTGCTGATGCAGACAACAGAGATTCTCAAACTAGAAGTCGTGACCTACTAGGAGTCATAAAAATTATCGGAGATTACTAAAACGTCTAAAAATTCCTATTGTAAAATCTCGAAAGATTTTCATTTTGTTGCTTGTGTGTAACGTGCCTTTAAAAATTGTTTCTTTATTAGGATTGCTCAAATGACGAGGTCGCAAAAACAGGAAGAAAATATGGCGAAAAATTTCATCATTTCAGAATGGATATAACGAAATATGCTTGAGAAAGTCTGCTGGTATATAGTATAGTTTTCCACTGTGGGCGCTGAGGAAAACTGGGGGGAAGGCAGGGCGTTAGGATGGGAGAGGCAGTAAAGAACATTGAAAAGAACACGTTGTAAAAATGAATACTGATTAGATGCGGTCAAGTCATAAATTACAAACGACCCTAAGCACGGGGGATGCTGAAAAAGGAGAAACTGCGCCTTTTGGAGTCGTGGGAAAATGTAGGAGTAGTTTAAACATCTAACTTCTCTGCATTCAGTTTTATAGAGAGGAAAATAAGAAAGCAAATTAAATTCATTGAATAAGTGCAATTTTTTACTATGAAAATGGATTATTGAACAATAAACTGTAAGGTAAATAACATTTTCTTAAAGACATAGGAGTAGAAAGACACATATTTGTTACATGAATGAATTTGTATTGTAAATATTGAGTTTTGCATTTCGAATGCTGTGTTACATGTATACGAAGTATCTGAGTATCTGAGAAAATCGACTTAACTGAAATGGCTTTCAACCTTAGATGTGAGACGTCTAAGACCTTTTACCAAATTACAAATACATTGCGGATCTCTGCTTTTAGATTAATTTTCTAATGCCATGTAAACATTTGTTTTTGATTCGGGACTTACGAATAAAATAACGCAAATTGGACTGCAGAAAATTTTTAAGAATGAAGTTAATAATACTGAAAAATACATTATTGATGCAGTTTTTGTTAAGTTATATATATGTGTGTGTGTGTGTGTGTGTGTGTGTAGGTATACATAAAGGATCAAAATATGGAACAAGGCATAAAATATCAAAGAAAATATGTTAAATATACAAAGTTCACTAATGTAAATATATTTATGTAATATCGATATAAATGGTTAGTTATGTTTTGAAGCAATAGGAATTTTTTTAATTACACATATATATACACCATTGTATTAGTATAAATATAGCAATTTTTATGTTACTTATGTAAATATAGCAATTTTTATGTTACTTATGTGGTTTGGTCTGGCTTATTTAATTATACCAAAGAACTCGGCGGCTATGCGGCTATTTGCCTAAGAGTTAGGATGCCTCCGTGGAGGAACGCCTAAACAAAATTGCCTCGTATACACGTTACACATGGGGAAAAACCACGAAAACGCCCATGCAGCCATCCCGTTCACCGGGATTTGTACCCCGGACCGAACTACCAGTGTTCAGCGGCTTTATCGCATAGCCGCTATTGAGCTTCCCTCCCACAAATGTATATGTACGTTTATATGTAGTATATATATATATTAAGTTATTAAATTATATTTACATGTCGCTGATGAAGAATAATTCAGTGATAAAGAGTTATAAAATATTCTACTGAATTACTTCGCTTCCTAGATTTTTTTTTGTAAGCTTCATAATATTTGGATTATTGGAGAAGTTAAAACAACAAGAATCAGCGTAATATTTGTAAATATTGCAGGAATAGTTTAGATGGTTTAAATACAGAGCCAACCTTCTTCAGCTGCCTAAGCGCAAATGAGCGAATCTTATCACCGTATTCTATCTCGTTCATTTGCGCTTAGGCAGCTGAAGTGAAGGCAGCTTTTTCAGCACTGAATTATATTTCAAGAATTATTTCACATGATTATAGCTGAAAATGCAGTTTTATAAGTGAAGAATTTAAGGGTAAGAAGAGAATTAGGTCCTTTTCTAATTATTTTTGAAGCATTTAAATTAAAAAAAAAATGGCAGATTAATACAGATTACTCAACTAAGGTGCTCGATAGAAGACATATTAATTAGCTAATAAATTTTAGTTTTCATTGAGTAAAGATGAATCAATCTGCATTCTATAAGAAAGGAAAACATTCCAAAAAAACTTTTTCTATTTTCGCAGTCTTAATTTTTTTCTTAAACATTCAAATAATTCATATTTAAATATTGCAGTCTATTATAATTAGTAATAACTACCTAAAATGCAATTTTAGTTGATTTTAATTGTCATTTTCTCTCTGATACACCCTTCTTTAGAGTTCAATAACAGTAGATGCTCAGTTAAAAGTTATGCTCATATCCTGGCCTAAAAATAAAAGCTGCGATCAAAATTAAGGGGGTTGGGTTGCTCATTGGAAGCCTTAATTTAAAAATAGTTACAGGAAATGTTTTATCAACACTTAACATTACCATCTGTATTAAACACTTACTCCTATTTAATGAAGTGTATGGCAAACAGATAATCGGTATTTATAAAGAAAAAAAAAAAGGTGAATCAAAATGAGTTATATTTTCGTTTTTTTCGACTGCAAAACCATCTCAAGATGCTATTGAATTTATTTAATCTTTAAATTATTCCAATAATATTCAAATAATAGGAGCCATTATTCTTAACTGTAATTCACTAATGCAAATCCTGTTTTGGTTTGAAATGGTTTTCATTAATTGCGTTAATGATGTTGATATTTCTAGAAGCTATTAGTAAGCTTATTTTTTGATTATCTCAGTTTTTGTACTGATAAGCAATAAACTACTATAATATGAAAGAACAAAAGCAATAAAATTAATTATTTGCTGATATTTAAGAAAATTTCATCAGGCAATATATGAAAAGTATCTGCAGTTGTTTTTAAACCACTCACTTCCAGCTCCATTCAAGTTTTTGTTCTTTATATACTGATAATGAACGAGACCTAGAAGCATCATTCTTTTATAATACATCTTCCCTTATAACCCTAACACACTCTTTGACTTTCGTTACTACTCATAACTAACTCTTCTACTACGAATTCTTCAATTTCTGCTACTTAAATACTATTTTCGAATTCATTGAGATTTTTATAACGTCAGTGAAATTTGCATTCTGGCAGAAAATTGAAATCAGAAGAGGAAGGAAAGTTTCTTAAAATAAAAATAATTGATTAGTACAAAATAAGGTCTTTTCAACTTCCTCCGGTGTTTCATCCTTCAGTTTCTTTCTGGATGGTGTGTGGTGGGTCACATCGGAAGATCTCAGATTTCAAATGACCCCAAAGGAAGAAATCACTCTCTGAAAGGTCAGGGGATCTTGGAGACCAGGAAATATTCCCGTTCTTGGAGATGAGCTGACAGGAAAGATATTCTGTAGCGCGTTAATGGAAATCCGCGAGGTATGGCATGTGGCCCGCCTTGTTGGATAAATGTGTTTGCAGTTACAGGAAGATCGGCAAACTCTTGCACTAGGAAATGGTTCAACATGGGGGCATAACGTTATGTATTCACAGTAACAGCCTTGCCGCGATCGTCTTAAAAAAATAAGGCCCAATTATTCCAAATGATAATACGCCGCAGCATACTATCACTTTCTGACTGTGATGTAGCTTTTCATGAAGCGTTTCAGGATTTTCACGTGGCCACTATCTGAAGTTTTGTTTGGTAACAAAGCCTGACACACAAAAATTGGTCTCATCGCTCATGATCAGATTGTCGCATAGGCCTGGATTGTCGTTCGTAAGTTCCAACAATTCCCGGCAAAAGCGTAGTCTCTTTGGAAGTCGTCCGCATTCAGGTTTTTCACTATCTGCATTTTGTATGCGTGGTATTGCAGTTCCTTGTGCAATATTCGCCTTACACTGCGATCCGTTATGTCAAGTTGCAGCGCATGCTTCCATGCAGAACGTCTGGGACTTCGGCTGAAGGCCCAGACGTTCTGCATGGAAGCAACATTCTCTGATGTACACACGCGTTTTGCCACCCGTTTCCTCAGTTCTGTACCCACAATTTGATAGCATGCGCCGACGGGACTGGGGCGTGACTTGCGAGATCGTAATGAGCACGAAATACGCGCTGCGCGGCCACGTAACTGTCGTTGTTTTTGCAAAACGCCTTCACGGCAAAAGCGCGTTGTTCACCGATCCACGACGCCCTCTTGACTGAACACCGATATCAGGGTTAATAACAAAGGTTTGTTGTCTAGATGGCACCACTCCCGTTCTTTTGATTGGTAACGTAACTTGCTATTTCCAGAGTTGCCAAAGCTCCCATTTCATTTCCGCAGCTGTTGGTTTCATTTTTCTATTCCACTGGCTACCAATGATCGAGAAGTGAAGTGTCTGAATACTGGTACCTCGACACGGTTTCTAATCCTAGCAAAATGGCTGCATGAGTTTTTGTGGCTTTTCGCGTTTGTAAAGTAAATACGAGGGAGTTGTCAGAGTTCCACGAAGACACTCTTCCCTTGGCGTTGCCATAATCCAAATAATAAGAAAGGAGGAAGAGAGAGGGGGAGAGATTGGAACTTACAAGTTATTAGTCGAATATTCTAAAACTATGTCCCCAGATTTATAATTGCAATGATATCAACACGCTCAAGTAGCATGTTCTTTCAGTGCATACCACTGCGCATTTTGTGGCAGGAATTCGCGCATATTTTGCAGGTTTATAAATATAAATATTTCGAGAAATCTTTACCAGTCTATTTCAGTATTGTGTGAAGAGTTCATAATTTGATGTAGTACATGGGCAAACAATTTCTATGCGTTTTCAATCAGAGACATACAGATTGCATTCAAAAGATATATATCATTGTTGCAAGGGTAAGGAGCGGTGAACAAAATAAAACTCGAAAAGTGGGCAGTGAGGCAAATAAGTTTGAGAAACTGTTGAAGAGAGATTCGGTAGCTGATATTCACTTCAG
>KK115232.1:119234-129542 GCA_000611955.2 Stegodyphus mimosarum | reverse complement strand
ATGCAAGTTAAGGTTATAAGATATTGATTAGCAGCGTCTAAGTAATGTTGTTGTTGCTCACGCTCACTTGTCTGACAGAGTCAGCCCAAGCCCACGAGAATTCTCGTGTCAAGGAGCGCTAGATTACGCCTCTCGTTGGCAATAGCCTTGAGCACCTAACAGGTGACAGTACGATTTGGCTCAGTTCCGCCCCCAATTTTGAAGGAGAGCACCCCGGGGGGGGGACAGGTCCGAGGGTCTTCCACCCCTCTCCCCTTCCACCGAACCACATGAGAGGACTTTCGGCTCGCCGCATATTTAAAGTGCCGCCATGCCGCACCGACACTATACATTTAGAAACATCCATGCCTTCTCCGGATTCGAACCCGAGCCTTTCGGCACGGCAGTCAGCGACGCTAACCACTATACCGGTTGGGCGGCCGCGTCTAAGTAATAAACAGTTCTAATAACTGTGTGCATGTATAAAATACGACAAAAGTAGACTTCAGTTGAAAAGATTATTGAATTTGGCTCGACACATTAGCTGCTTTCTTTCATCAAAATGAAATTGTTCAGTTTAACATGCAACTCCTGTGCTTATTAAGATAAATCCAACCCATTAGAAACTCTAGTTTCATATAAATAGCTTTATATAAAATTTTCAACTTGTTTCCGTTTTATTGTTTTAAGTCAGAAATACCTCTCGTCTTAGCACCGCAGAGATGGAGCTCTTCAGAGCTTTTGTAGACTTCTCTTTCGCTGATATGAATTTTTTAAGATAGCAAAACGAGTATATGGAATTTTTGCTCTGCCAAAACACAAAGTATTACATTCCCCATATTTATTACGTTCTGATTTCTGTATGTAAGGTTGGTTTGGCTTTGTTATCAGATCCGTGTAGAGGGAGATGACTGAAATTCTACGAGCTTTTTTTTTATATGAGCATCGCATTATCAGTTGCAAACATTTACATCGTCAGTGCATATCATGGGTCCAGCTCTGACGGAAGTTCAATACACCGGACGAACCGCGGGTATGAGATAATAGGCCTTGAGCGATGTTTTGCTAATTTCGAAAACGGCGCATTCTAAAACAATCCTATTTTAAACGCAAATCCTGCGCTTGGATGTTTGGATTTATAACATAAGGGCCTACCGGCATTTTCAGACATTTGGGGTTTGATGAACATAGCTGTAACATTCTAAACAAGTTTGGCATTCCAAGCACAAGCTTTGGTGTACTTCAAACATATTTTTAGTTAAAATTTTAAATATATTTCTTATGTACTTCGGTTCATATATATACGTACATAATTTCAAAATCAAAAAATAATAGATAAAACAATAAGGAACATACTTCGCATAATAACAAACATATTTAATTGTATATATTGTATATACTAATAAAATTTCATAGAAGTATATGAAAGTAATATATTTCATATATCATACTTCAGTTTAAAAACATTTCAGACGTAAGTTTGGTTAAAATTCTAAATGAGATTTTGCATAGTTTATTTTGCTTCATTATTTGCATCATTACTAGCACTTTTATAAATGGCAGTTGGCAATAAAAAATGTTCGTGATTATGAGATTGGATTATGACAAATACGGGCTATAATAAAACGCTATATAAATAAAATGAAAGGAAGTACGCACTTTTTTAATGACTTCCAGTAAATTATGTCGAGTGAATTAAGGAATGGAAGTAGAACCGTACCTGCATATTTTTTTCACCCGAGGCCAAGTGAATGCGCACCCCCGTATTCAGTGCAAGGTGTCGGGCCATATAATATACACTGGTCGGTCATCAGAATTAAAGGCAAATGAAAAAAACAAATATGTTAACTAAGTTAATGCTGCAACCCGTGCCCAATGCTATAATTATTTATGTTAATTAAATACAAATGAACACAAAATTACACTTGCGTGCATACTTTCAATATACAGATTCGATGACTGATAATGTGGTGCGCAATGGACGTATGCTGGATTTTCGGCTTCTAGTGTTGTTTAAAGTGATTCTGGTTTCTGAGAGCGGTCAGTACTCAGTAATTACGGCTCAAAGGTATCATTTACGTAAAGCGTTAAAAGTGAGGAATTATTGGTAGAATCGAGGGAGGTTAACAACACAAATGGAGTTGCCCAAGATGCATGTCCCTCAAAGTGTCATATCAAGAGTTAGGAGCCGTTTTTTAGATGGAACACGTAATTTACCTTCCCTTGTCTGTAAAATAGCTAGTTTCCGCGACCGCGGTTTAATGGTTTGGATAGGAATCATGACAGATGGCTGCACCGAGCTGCATATCTTTCAAGGAGACTGTATAACTGCTCGGAGATATGTGGACGAGGTACTGGAACTCTGTTTAGGGGTACTGTTGTCCCAGTTTTTACTAATGGATGACAATGCTCGGCTTCATCGAGCATATGTGGTGTCAGAATACTCGCAAACAGAAGATGTAACTCGAACAGATTAGCCACCTTATTCACCCGTCTTGAATCCGATCGCGCATGTGTGAGATGCCTTAGGACGCGGAATTTTAGCACGCCAAATTCCTCGCCGGACCCTCCAGGAGCTGAAAAATGCACTTTTAGAAGAGTTCCACCAGACTTGATCAACACTTTGGTAAAGTCTGTGAAGCATGCATATCTCTGTTTGAGGTGACCATACACCATATTAAAGAAACATTTTTTCAATAGGAGACTTCATTTCTTCATTTTCCAATCTCCATAAATTTGGTTTTCATTTCAATACATGTTTTGCGAATAATCGTAAGCAATTGTCAAGCATTGTAATTTAAGTGTACTAATGCTTTTGTAAAAATTTCCATGAATAATTTTTCATTAATTATCAGTTACGTTTTATTTCTGTCATTTTCTTTTAATTTTGATGACCAGTGTGTGTAACATAAAAAATAATCCAAATCGAAATTATGATTTAAACTAGCGATAACCCCTTAATTCCCCTACTCTATTGTAAAAATCGTAATAATAGCTTTTCTGCACTGCGGCATATCTAGATCAATCCATCTTGCATGGCTTGCGTATCGCTGATGACGTAGCTAATTTGAAACCTGAACTTAAAATTTTGAAAAATGAAATTTTTCTAATCTAAACCAAATTTCTCTTGGTGAGCCTCCATATTGGATAACTGTGCACCTTTTAGCTTAAGCTCTCTTGCAGTCAAGGTGCTACTTCGCTCTGTTTGCTTTTTCCTGCTACTAACTATGCCATTATCTAAAATGGGATGCTCTGTATAAAATTGTGGTTTGCATATTATGCCCATGATCATGTGTGATGAATATGTTTTGATATTTAATTCGTATTCACCAATAGAAGCTACATTCGATTCGGCCGCGTCTGTCTACAAGTCTTTCCTTCGAGTGTCATCTTTCTATCTACGCAGTAAAGCCTCCCCGGGATATAACGCATAGAAGAAATTAATTATATATGTACTCTTTTTATATTTATTAAAGACAGCCATTTAAAGTCATAATACAGTAACATAAGATTTAAATACACAGAAATGACACATATAATGATTACAGTTTTGAAATGCATTAAAAATTTCTTTTTTGGTAAAGAGTATTTTTAACATTGAATAATGTAAATAGTAATGCAGCTACTGTAAAAAATATTGCACTAATTTTTAAGCACTTTTAATAGCCTAATTTTTCTTGCTGTTTAACGAAACATAATAATCGATAAGTTTTCAGAATCTACTTGATCACTTAATTCATATACGACAGAAAACATAAAACATTGCGGAATAGGCGAAAAAACTATGTAATTTGAGATTATAATTTTAAAAGCTAAAACTATTTTGTTAAAACATTTTTTTTTTTTTCGAACGGCGAACACTATTTTGTCTTTTTTTCTCAACACTGGCCACTCCTAAAGCCGAAGTGCTGGCCAATGTATTGTGGAAACACATCATAGGAGGCAACGGACAGTTGCAACCATGTTTCTTCGGGATTCGAACCCGGGCCCTTCGGTATCGTAGTTGGCTCTCCTAACCACTATACCATCTGGGCGGCTTTTGGTTAAACATGCACTGCAACTTGAAACTTCAGAAGTTATTAATAATAGAATGTCTCTGTGAAGCCTCTCTTCATATGTAATGTGAATGCAAGTTAATTTCCGTTAGAAATCCCTCCATGAACGCATATCTTTTCTTAGGCAGATTGCCCTCATCTGTTTTTCCATATTCAAATAAAAACAGAACCTCTTCGCCATATATCTCAATATCTCAAAGAACTTTCTCTGCTACGAATGCTTCGAAATTCAGATAATACACTCACGTCCATAAATTAAGGATAATTCGGAGTTACGCGGAAATCGAACTCTAAAATAAATATATCACCTGTAAAATCACTACACACATCTTCAAGAATCATATGCAAATTTCAGGAAGTAACCAGATGACGCCGATGGTACGTCACAATGACGAGAGTGTAAGAGAGTGATATATAAGGAATACAGGCAAAGAAGTAAAATTGTTCGCAGGCGCTTTATAAGCATTTCAGTGCAATAACCGAATAGTTATGACACAAAGGACGCATTTGGATGATTTTTTACGTGGTAGAAATATCGGCCGTCTGGAATGTGAGCGTACCCAACTGGAAGTATCAGACGAACTTGGAATTGCCCAGAGTGTCATCTCCAGGCTTTGGCAACAATTCCAAGATGACGGTAATGTGAGTAGACGTTACAGCACAGGTCGCCCCAAAATTACAACGTCGAATGAGGACCGGTATTTCGCAGTTACTGCCAAAAGAAACAGGCGGAGCACAGCCTCAGACCTGTCTCGTCAGCTCTCTTCAGCCACTGGTACGACAATTTCAAGGCAAACCGTGTACAGACGCTTAGGGCAGATTGGTCTATATGCTCGTAGACCTGTCAGATGCCACTTACTGCACCTCACTGTCGCCTGCGGTTAGCCTGGAGTAGAGAGCATGCATTGTGGACATCGCAACAGTGGGCTTGTGTGATGTTTTCCAACGAGTCCAGGTTTAGCTTGCAGTCTGATTCCCGCCGGACTTTCATATGGAGAGCTCCAGGTACCCGTTACCATCAAGAAAACGTCATTAAACGACACCGTTACGGTGGTGCAGGAGTGCTCGTTTGGGGTGGAATTATTCTGGGTTCCAGAACTGACCTCCATGTTGAAATTGGAACCATGTCAAGCCAAATCTATCGGGATGTCATTCTGGAACAACATGTACGTTTGTTTCGGGGCGCCATGGGCGCACAATTTGTGTTTATGGATGACAACGCCCGTCCTCACCGTGCAAACATCGTAAGCGAATGCCTTCAATCGGAGGATATCACCCGTATGGACTGAATCCAGAACTTCTCACCGGACTTGAATCCAGTACAGCACGTGTGGGACATGCTTGGCCACGAGTTGCAGCCCGTCAACCTCCTCCTACATGTCTACCGGAGCTTCGGAGAGCATTGCTTTTTAAGTGGTGTAATATCCCCTAAGATCACATCGATAATTTGATACTCAGCATGCCTAGGCGTTGTAGGGAGTGTATTGCATCGTCTGGGAGACATACAATGTATTAACAATCATAGCAACCGTGTAATATTGTCTTTTTGTAAATAGGTTTTTTTTTTTTTGTAATTTGCTCCAGAGAGAAGAAATCGTTAATTTTTTTAATAATATCAAACATATAGCATCTGTTTTTGCTCTTTACCTTTTGTTTAATAAATAAGCTTTACAAATAAGTCAAATTTGTTTTGCTTCTAACTCTTCCTATGCCTGATTTTGCATTATCCTTAATTTATGGACATGAGTGTAGAACTCAGGATATGATTATGGTTAAAAAATATATTTTGATAAAAATTTATTTTAGTGTAGAAATCAATGTTTTATCGATTACTATTGAATGATTTATTTCATTATATTTAAATAATTTAGGATATGATCACGTATAAGGATTTTTACCATAATTTCTATGCTACAGCCCTTACGACTTTTATTTTGATTTTAATGCGTATATTTTTAAGTAAAAATGTAATGAGATAAATATTTTATTAGATAGACTTTGGCATTTTTAAATTCGTTAATAAAAAAGGTCTCTGTTTTCCTACTTGAAATACCGAACGTGTGTTTGTTTCTTTCTCTTCGCTCCAAAGGTTTGTAGGCTCACCAGTGGCTGAGTGGACAAGACCGTTGAATAGTGATAATTCCGACGCACGGCTGGTTGCATACCCATTTTCGCAATTTTCACTATGTGCAATGTGAATACCACCTGGTTTCTGTTAGGAAGTCCTCCATGAAAGCATTCCTTCCCTTAAGCAATTGCCTTCGAGTTATTTTGCCTTAGTCAGTTAACGAATTAAAGGATTTTAGTATATTTGGTAGTTTTGTTTACTCTTTAATTGTATCTTAATAAAATAAGGAAATATTTTAAGAACATATAAATTCTAAATTTATAACCGTAAAAGTGTATCATAAATAATATAAATGCTTTAGTTAGTTATTGCTCCTTTGATTTTCAACACACTACTACTGCAAGCAAGCTTTGGTATTTGAAGTGAATCTTTACTAAAATTTGAATTACCAATAATTTCATTGAATGTATGATGGTATATTGATTAAGGCCAAGCAACTCGAGGGCAATCTGCCTAAGGGCAGAAATGCCTTTATAGAAGACTTTTTAAAGGAAATTAATTTTATCTTGAGGAAAGCTTTGAAAACTTTCATGCAGCCATCTCTTTCGTTGTGATTTCAACCCGCATCCGAACTACCAGTGTTTAACAATCTTGCCGCTGGTGGGCTTATGTAGAGCATAATCGTTAACTAAACTTCGATCAGAATTATCGAAGATTTCCCTGATTGTGATGAAGAGGTATAGAAGCAAAAAGTTGCTATCAATTCCAAAGCTCTTATTTATTTTTGATTCTAAGGGGACGTCTTCTAAAGGAACTTACATTTTTAACTATTTATTGAAGCACAGTGGTTAGAATTTTAACGGCTTTCTTTTAAAAAGTTCAAAATTTCCTTGTAGTTATATATACCATTTCAGTAGCTTTAAAGATGGCCAATTGTTAAATTCAGTGATCTGTAGTCCTGTTTCTGCGATTCTTGTTCCCGTAGTTTTCAAATTCTTCTTGTTTCTGAGAAATTGCTAAGTGTACTATCCCATTCCGACAGCCTTCTTTTCGGGGAATGTCACAGTTAGTCATTAAAAAGGATTGGGCTGTTTCTTTGTGAATAAGTTAGTCTTTGCCTTGGTATTATTAAGTTAAAGATGGGTCTGAGTTTAGTCTCTTCTTGAAATGTTGTTGCAATATTAGCTGTTATTAGGAGAGTGAATAAAATTGCTGGATGGTTAATCGGGTTCGCTTCATAGGAATTTCTTGGCTTTCTTTATATATAATATAGCTATACGGACCAATTCCCGCACAAAATTCTTCACGGAGACACGCTTTCCCTTAGGCAAGTAGTCCTTTAGCGTGTTTTACAGTATTTAGATACCATCCTAACGTGCTTTACAGTAATTGCCTCAATTCTGAAATTCGGTTTCCGAAAGTAAATCAGTTTTTTGAGGTAGTTTTACTTTTAAGCATTTAGTCTTGCATTGAGTACCATTTAAAAGAAAATAATGTGGTAAAATTATGTGATAAGAGTGATTCATATCAAAATTTCTTCGCGTATTTATTACATTTCATACTTATATCACACAATTTTTCTTCACTTACTAACAGTAATTTTTAAGTTTAAAAAAATTCTTAAGTATTTAAGGAAACATTTTATTGTAACATTTTTAGTCCCATCTTTGGAGAAAAGAAATACTTAAATAGCTTTACAGACAAAATTGAAAGGTATGAAGAAGTTACGTGTTCCTCCTCAACACCCGTATTTTTTATCACAGTTCTGTTGGAAGCTTATAAAGCGATAAATGTGATATATTTTTCTTTGTCGACCATCTAAAATTAAGATTTACTGATTGGCAGCAGGGATGAGAAGTTGTTTGAAGCACTTAACCATCAGACAAAAAATTTACCTCCCACGAAAGAATGAGAGTTAGCCGCGAGAGAAGTATCTCTGGCTATGTACGAACTCTTCGGTAAGGTTGTAAATTAGAGTCCTCGTAGTATAGTTTCCTTCAGGTGTGTGCTCTTTGGTAGTGTAAGTGAGGATTTGGAATCTATTACTCTGCTGCACAGGGGACAGAACTTGTGATATTCAGGCGTATAAATGTTTTCAGTTTTACATAGTTTAGAAACACTACTGTGAAAGTCGCAAATTCTGTATCGGTTGTAATGCTTAGTATGCGAAATTTAAATTAATGTGTAAAAATTTAGACTTGAAATTATAACCATAAACACTGCACAAGCAATTACACTAATCATGTGACATTTCCTTTTATTACTCATAATGCGCTAGGTGCGTTTTGTGTAATAAGAGAAAATATTACTTATAATTCACTCCTAATTAACCAGCAAAAAATATCCTTTTGAAATGTAGTAAACGGCGGCCTTTATTTCTAGTTACAGTCTTCCTGTACCTGTTGGGCTTGCTTAGTTACATTATTGTACTCATAATAGTCAAATACACTGCTCGACATTGAAAATGCAACACCAAGAAGGAGTGGTCAGAAATTTATGCAAATTTTAGAGTAGACTTACGTCACTGAGTTATGCGAATGATGTCAAATGCGCAGCTCTCCGACTCACGTGAAGTAAGTTATAAGGGAAGGAACGTGCAGAATGGGTAGTATTCGTGTCATTATTTCTGCCAGACGAATTATCGAAGAAAGTGCCAGGCCGCCTTCAACGAAGGCGCTTCCAGCAGATAGACGATTTTACGAGGGGTATGGTGATCGGACTGAGAAGGGCGGGTTGGTCGTTACGTCAAATCGCAGCTGATACCCACATGAATGCGAGCACGGTGCATCGGCTATGGCGAACATGGTTGGAACAAGGGAATGTGGGAAGAAGGAGGGGTGCAGGTGCAGCCAGTGTGACGTCAGCATGCGTGTATCAACGCATCCGCCGACAAGCTGTGGCGGTCCCACAAGTCACTTGTACCGCGATTCTGCAGTATGTGCAAGATCCCCTGGATGTTCCCGTGTCGACGAGAACCATTTCCCGTTGATTGGTTGAACGAGGCCTGCACTCACGGCGTCCGTTAAAAAGACTGCGATTGACTCCACAGCATAGACACCAACCTTTAGAATGGTGCTGAACTGGAGCGATGTGGATGACAGAATGGCGAAACGTCGTGTTCTCAGACGAGTCACTCTTCTGTTATCCAGTGATAGTCGCCGCATACGTGTGTGCCGTCGACGTGGAGACAGATCTAATCCGGCAGTAACTGTGGAACGCCCCACCTCGCGACAACGTGGCATAATTATTTGTGGCGCTATTGCCTACGATTCCAAGTCACCTCTAGTTCGCATTCAGATGACGACCCAACAATACTTGGATAATGTACTGCGGCCGGTGGCAATCCCCTACCTTCAGGGGCTGCCTAATGCAATTTTTCAGCAGCTAACGCCCGACCACACAGTGCTCGCATCTGTCAACATGCTCTGCAAGGTATACAGATGCTTCCCTGGCCACCGTACTCTCCTGACCTGTCACCAATCGAACATGTGTGGGATGTGATTGGACGCCGTTTGCAGACCTGCCTCGTTCAGAAGACGAACTGTGGCAAATGGTTGAAAGGGAATGGAGAGCCATCCCTTAGGACACCATCCGCACTCATATTGACTCTATGCCTAGACGTGCATGGCTGTCCGCGGTGGTCCTACATCCTACTGAGCCGAAGCCGTTTTCGCTGTGTATTCTGACTATTATTTTGAAATAAAGATCACTTATTGCTGCTTGCTGTCTGTCTTTTTTCCAAATTTAATCACTTTCTGACCACTCTTTCTTGGTGTTCCGTTTTCAATGTCGAGCAGTATACGTACATTAATTAATTAGCTGGAATCTGACGAGCTATTAAATGCAATTTGTTTAGGTAAACGCTGAATAATAATAATAACATTAAAAATTAACCATTTAAAAATAAGAAAGCAACATGATTAAGATCGTAGTAATGGCAGATATTTTGATGATTTTCTAGTTCTTAATAATCAGAATGCATAATTTCAGCCATAGCCTAGTTTTTAGTTCCATTACGTTTAGTGGTTTCGTAATTCTGGCTGTGTTGTTATTGATTTTCCTGATCTTAATCTCAGCCAGATCAGGTCCACGAGTTTTATCGTAGGGAGGAGTTGCGCCTGTCATTTGCCAAAATGTTGGGCACCTTATAGAAGAATGTAAGAGATTTCGAAAATGAATTCTCACTTTTGATAGAGAATATCCGAG